>QLOI01001468.1:0-46507 GCA_003313605.1 Tuber umbilicatum
GGCTCGGCCTGGGGGATCGAGGTAGCTACAGTGGGAGGGTCTGGAGTCTCTGACTGTGGTATGATATTTGTATTGATGATACTTGTATGAATATGTGTGTGTATGTGACGTTTACAGTAAACATAGCCTGCCGCGATGCTTTACTCGTAGTAGAAATCATCAAGTAGGTATGGTAGGATACCGTGCCGTACCGGTATTGCAGCCGAAAAGGTACTATAACCGCTCCATACCACCGGCACAAGCATCAGGCATGCAAAAGTGGCACAAAATGGGTTGATTTTGGTCAGAATTATTAGTTGTGCTGTGCACCACAGATAGCTCTTCTGCAAGCACAAACCTCCCATCGGCCAATAGGAACCTGTGAATGATTTTGTTTGACAGATGTATTGTCCCGAACCGGATGGATGTTCGACACCTCATCCAGCGATAGTCCTTCTTTAATGTTGACTAGGGACACGGGAATAATAGAGACCCATGGTATTAATTTTTATCCCTGGCTTAGTATCGTGCGAACCTACGGTACTGAACCTGTCACACTTTTTCATCGAATCGTAGCAAATTACACTCCGGACCGATAATCATTTCCCATCGTCTTTCTCATTCCAACCCCTTGCCTTCCATAGTAGTCGACACCAACCACGTCGATCGGATCGGGAATTCCAACATGCTAACTGGGGGGGTTGAGAATTTTTCGGCACTCGTTTTTTTTCCCTTGTTGCGTACGAGTTTGATACCGTGCACGGTTTTATTTCATTTTATCTTATCCAGGCATGATTGTTGGGGTGGGGGGTGAATACGATACGTTCATGTATGTATCGTGGCCACGGTATTCTCTTGGTGTAAAGTTTACGAAGGGCTTTTCTTATGGATGGGGTACTTGACGTCGGGCGATTGTGCCTATCATACCGTACCGGTAGGCGGGAGGGAGGGGGAGGTTTTGGGGTGAGCGAGTGTGAGGGGATGGATTAATGGGTGGGTGGGTAGGTTAGATAATTGAGGTGGTGGCTTCGGTCAAGAGGGGGAGAGGGGGTCGCATACGAGAATTTGAGGAATTGGGGGATTTGGATATTGGAGATTGGAACGGAGATAGTTTGTGAGCACTGTATGGTGTTTATCAGAGATGGATTTCACAATGCGCTTTGTGCTACAGGTTGGCTATCTGATAGGTAGCACGTGTTATATTTCTGTCTGGTACGCAGACACAGGGGATAAATGTCTCCTAGAAGCATCTCGCCAAAGGCGCGATGAGCTGTGAATTGCTTGTACAATACCTGTGCGTAAACAGAAGTTAGAAGTCCAAGCCCAAAGCCCTAGCAGTCATGCCTGAGGCAATGCCGGGGAAAAAGCGAGTAGCTTTCTTCCCATTCAAACATTCGCCGAGAGCTCCAACTTCCAACTTCGAACTTTCCTTTCGGGACGGGGCGCTGTCACTCTATTGAATGAGACTGCGCTGTACCGAGCAAGATAAGTACCGGTACCGATATTTCCCGGAGTTAGTGCCCTCCGGCAACCAGATATCTGCTAGTCCACTTGGGTATTACTTTCCCTTGATCTCGACCTTGGATTACCAAACAATCATCCCCAAAGGACAATACGAACGGTGATGCCGTATACCCGGCGAAGCGCAAGAGTAGGTAGCCTGCTGCTCTCAATTGTGAGCTCATTCTATGACGCTAACGTTCTGCAGCGCACGTTGATCGATGCAGACGTCTTCTGGTCTTGTTCCTGACTATCACATGGATATCCCGAATACAGTACCGGTACTCGTGGTGACATCATTCTGAAACCCACATGAGACATAGTGGGGGACAAAGCAGTGCCGGTGCTCAAGTACAGTACTCGTAGTCTTGTGTGGAGTGGAGCAGATACCGTATGTATTTAGGCCCAAGGGCCAAGTTGCTACTGTGCAGAGACCTTGGGGATACCATCAACCCCTCGTGATTCGGACCGCTACGGGATGAAATTCACCATAGGTGGAAAATCGGAAGTAAAAAGAAACACTGAGTGATATCCCATACGATGAACGGCCCCGCAAATTGGTTTCCGTCTGGCTATTCACTTGGTACTGGTTCACTGGAACAAGGAAACATTAGACTAACGATAAGCTCGATGGGTGTGAGGTTGCAAGTACCGGTAGCCGGCCAATCGTTTCGTGTCTGCTTATCGAGTTTGGGAGAGCACATGTTGCTGACTAATTGGATAAGATTAGGTCAAACCCTCCGCTCGAGGACTGCCATCTCTCACCATCGTGGGACAGTCAGCCACACACACAACGCGACCCAATATCGTCAAACACTTGAACCTGGAAATCTTCTCCCCCCCAACGACAGACCAACACCCAAAGACACGACGACGACGTAACGACGCCTTCGCCAACCCGTCTCCTCTAATTCTCTCGTTAAGCGCCATCTACAACAGCAGCAAGGATGTCCCAATTCGAGCCTGTGGTGAGTTTTGCCTCTCCGCTGGATATTGCTATGCCGGGGGGAGAAAATATATTGTAGCTGGATTGGGCCTTGGTGAAATATCCGAATAGGAGCGTCAAGCTAATTGGTGCTGTTTGGTATAGGTCGTTATCGATGGCAAGGGACATCTCCTTGGTCGCCTGGCCTCTACGGTTGCGAAACAACTCTTGAATGGTCAGAAGATTGTGGTTGTTAGATGCGAAGATTTGAATATCTCCGGCGAGTTCTTCAGAAGCAAGCGTGCGTTACCCTTTCATCTGGCAATGAGCTTTGTTTAAGCTTTCGCTGCTCCTGATCCCGTGGCGCGAAAAGCTAACGCCTCATCCTGGAGGTGCATAGTCAAGTACCATGCCTACCTTCGCAAAGCTACCCGTTACAACAAGACCCGTGGTCCCTTCCATTTCCGTGCCCCATCGCGCATCTTCTACAAGACTGTCCGTGGCATGGTTTCTCACAAGACTGCCCGTGGCCAAGCCGCTCTTGAGCGCCTCAAGGTGTTTGAGGGTATCCCTCCTCCATATGACACCAAGAAGCGGATGGTGGTTCCCCAGGCCTTGAGGGTCTTGAGGTTGAAACCTGGAAGGAAGTACTGCACTGTCGGAAGGCTGAGCCACGAGGTCGGATGGAAGTACCAGGACGTTGTCGAGAGGTTAGTCACCCACATCTTAGGAACACACGTTTGAGCTATTTTTGGGGAGTGAAACTGATTTGTGGCACTATTCAGGCTCGAGGAGAAAAGGAAGGCCAAATCGTCAGCTTTCTATGCCAGGAAGAAGGCTCTTGTGAAGAAGTTGGCTATTGCAGCCGACAAGACTTCCACAAACAAGGAGGAATTGGCGAAACTTGGGTATTAGATGGTGTGTCGCATAGCAGGAGAGTCGACGCAAAATAATGATCTCAAGTTTAATTCTCTTTTTCCAACGAACCTTCTTTTAAAAAAACTTGTTTCCGCTTTCCCAACCCGATCGGTGTGCGACTATTCCAATTTTCTGCTAGCCTTTCCCTTTCCTTTCGACGGGTATTCCTGGGTAGGCTGGGAGTGTGTTACAAAATAAAAGCAGTGCAGGGGTGAAGAGGGGAGAATGGGCCGGAGGAGGAAGGGGAGAACTAAAGATGGGAATAGGGTTTTTACATTGTTTCGGGAGTGTCATTATGGAAATTAAGGTTTTTACGAAAGGGTCGGAATGGGGATGAGAGGAGAGACTAGGGGTGATTGATATTGATTTCGATTGCTTGCTGGGTTACACTTTTTTCTATTCCCCGTCTTCGGCTTCTTTTTTTTATATTTTACACTCTGAGGAACCCTTTTAAAAAAACGCCCGAGGACCTTTTCTTTTCTTTTCCTCTTGTCTCACTATTTTTCTTCCACCTGTTCTCCTTTTTTTTTTTTTCTTTTTTTTTTTTCCATTTTCTTCTCGGCACGGAGTGGCGTAAGTTGAGGTGGGATTTGTGGGGGAGTGGTTTTGTGAATACCATCAACTTCCAAACAAATCAAATCATCCGGCCTGGCCGTTTTGAAATGTTTCTAGAAGTCCTTCTTTGAACGCTACAGAGCGGTCTAGTCGGTAGAATTGGCGGTTCTGTGCTGTAGGTAACCTATGATAGATTAGATTTCATTGCTTGGTTTGCCTTGGCTTTCGCTCGTGATTTGCGGGGACTCCTTGGGGGAGAACTTGGACAAACTTGATTAAGTTTTCATTCCACGGTCTAATTACTCTCACCCGTTGATGCGATGGAAGCCATGACCACCAATAAATTTAATATGACGGCGCACTCTCTCCATCTCCCCTTCGCACAGCCCTAATCGATCGCCGCAGTACAGGATAGCATGGTATAGCGATACGATAACTCTCCGAGGATTCAGTTCTCCCTCCACTTGTGCGCACAAGAAACGCACTACCCCCATCCCATTTGTCAATGCCAACCCGCCACGAGCCCACGAGCGAGTAAGAGAGAGAGAGAGAGAGAGGGGGGGGGGGGTGTACCTTATAAAACGTAGTCATAGGTTCATCCGCACTCCTAATCTGCACCATATAAAAGTAGGCCCTTGTGCCCCCACACTCATCCACAGGACACTGCGCTACACCCCCCCACTCTCCGTCAGCCACCATCACACCTCCCGTTCGGGAGAGGAAGGAAAAAACTTGCCATCCGTCTGATCAACGTTATCCCAGGCCCCCTCTCCGCCGAGCACGTCCTCGACCTCTTTCCGTTTCATTGACTTGCGCTCGTAGTATGCCTGGTCGAGGAGGAATTGGTATGGACATGTGCGGCACTCGAGGCGGTTAGTTCCGGTTTCGGGGGCGCGGGAGACGGTTAGGGTGTTTGAGCATTGGGGGCAGAAGAGGAGCATTTTTGTTGTTGTTGGTTTGGTGGGTTGGAGGTGAAGTTAGAGTAGAGTACCCGTAGTGGGGTGAATGTTGTGCTTGCTTGTGAATATGGTTTTGGCACCGTGGTCAGCTCCTAGTGCTGGTACTGGCACCTGTACAAAGTACCGTACAGTACCCGAGTAGAACTATGAGGCTCCCGGGTTTCAATCATGGAGGGAAGACCTAACTCCTGGGCGGGGCTAAACCAAAAGTATGGTAATAGTATAATTATGATGCAGGTGTGATACCCATAAGAAAGTTAGCGGACGCTTACCGTAATTCAGGTTAACCTGCCAGATAATCCCTACCTTGTGTTCGAGCACGAAACGTCTCCCTTCGTGCGATACAGTAGAACCTCCGATAATTCCCCCCTCCTAAACTTCTAACCCTCTACTAACTCCAGGCCTTGGAGAACTACACTACTTGTAATATGGGGATTTCCTCTGATAATTCCAGGTCTCTTATAGTCTCCAATTCCGGCTTATTCCTAGGACCTTAATTCCGAAAAAAAAAAAACCCCATCTGGGAAAAATTAGTAGTGGAAGCATGACTAGAATCGAGGCCATGACTGGGGCCTTAAGCTATTAGAACTTATTGTCCATACAAGACAGACTGGCTTGAGATCATGGTCAGGCCCGCCTTAAACGGATTTGTGTCTAGCATTGCACAACCTGCTACTTTAAATATTGAGATGTTGCAAAACAGGCCTCAAGGCTATTCAGAAGCATGTAACAAATTTTTAATTGTAAATGATTTACGTACAGTACATACGTATCAACTACCCATCTCAAAAGCTAGCATAAACTCCACAGAAAAGTGAAAGACTCACAAAGAGGCTTAACTAAAACTTCGGGCAGCCATCAAATGAGTCATGTACTATAGGCTCATCAACTTGTCCCACTTTATCCAACTCCAAGGGTCTTCCAAAAGCATCTTATTCCAAGATCTGATGCTCCTCTTCCGTCTCATCAAACCTCAAAGGCCCACTAGAGGAGGTAGATGCCATAGGCTTGTCTTCTTGATTCAAATAATAGGTATGCTGACGAGTGACCTTATTAATATTACGCATCTTTGTTTCAAGCCTCTTAGTTGTACGGTCCTTTGAAATTAACTGAGAAATCATATGCTTCTTAACCCAGTCGTTTTTTTTTGGAGTTGGCTTGAGCACAGGAGGTGAGGGTTGATAGGAGGCACAAACTTGGTCCTTAAAGGTAGGTCGCTCAGCTCTCACAACGGATTTTAGGGGAGTACTATCTTTGAGAAATTTGTCCCAACTGTTGTAAACAGGTTTTGAGACATTGCCCATTGCAAGAACTCGTTTTTGCATCTTACTATGTAGGATAGTGTTAGCTGTACATCTAGCTGTAGTTTAGTGTTTAGTAGTGGAAACTTACGTCAGATAGTCCTCTGGGACATAGTCAGGATTTACAAGTTTCGCCTCAGCCACTTTGCTTTTTTTCAAAAGAGATGCATTGATAGAGGCAACAAGTTCCTTGACATCTGGCGTAACTTCTCCATATTCCTCCTCCACTTTGTAGATCTCTAGGACAGGGTACAAACCTACAGTGGTTGCTTGACTCTCACTGAGTTCCATCCTTTCCAGAAAGGTGCAAAGAGCCTTCTGAAAATTGTGATCAGGCAATTCAGCAGTCTCAATGTCACCCAAGCATTGAACAGCTGCTTTAAGAAGAGCCATGAATTCTTCATTGCTGAGAAATTTGACTTGTGAGGAATAAGTTTGATTAAATTTCATCAATTTTTCACAAGCATCAGCTATAACCGTTTGCTGGAAATCTGTGGCAGGATACTCCTTGCTGGCTGCTTTTGCAGTAATTAGTTTATTGGTCATAATTCTTGCCACATGTTTGACTTGTGTAGCAACTTCCATAAGCTTTGTATAGGCAGGTGCTATGGCATGTTAGCAAAGCCAAGAATTTGAGGAACTATAGAGGCTCAACTTACTCTCCTTGAAATGAGGACGCCTGAGACCTCTTGGGCGGGGCTTATTGGAATCAGCTATTATGAAAGGGTTGTTCAGAATTTTGGCTTCTCTGATCGTTTCGTGTTCCTCATTAGCTTTGCGCTTCTTTGCAGATACTTGAGCATTTGGCCTCTCCATGGTAATGGGACAGAATCCAATGGATGTCTTGAAGAAATATGATAGATAAAAGGTATTAGTGGGGGTGAGAGGACAAGAGGATGAGATAATGAGGGGGAGAGGCTCCTCTTCTTTGTTGATTGTGAGTATTTGTAAAGCTTTGGAAATGGAAAGAAGAGTAGGTAGGTTGTATGTGGTTTGTGATGGAGGAAAGAGAGAAAATAAATAGGAGGGAGAGTTGAGGGAGCATGAAATTTATGTGCATCCATAGAAAATTTGTGTTGTGTGAATGAGGGCAAATCACAGAGGGGAGTCATACTGGTTCAAACGAACTCAGCCATAGAATTGTCCTACCAGTGGGGAGACCCGAGAGTTTGTAGGGCATAGGATCTGCACTGAGCTGGTGGAATACCATATAAGATGCTATGACAACTCGGCATACAACGGCTGTCTTCCGCCTTTCCTGGGCCGGACTGCTTTTGCATAATTTGGCGGCACGGATCTCGGTGTCGTGCAATACGGTACGAGTACTTGTGTTCACAAACGTCCTCCAATTACGAGTACTTTACGGTACTACACGAGCCCTGCAGGGGGCTTGGTCAACAGGGGGTGAAAGAGAGGACAAGAGAAAAGTTATTTATGTATCACACAGTTTGGTTTGGTTTGAAGGAAGGGGAACGTAATGTCCCACCTGCCACTAATAGCCCGTCAACCTATTATTATGCCTACATCGACTGTGCTCGAGTCCCACCACATGAGTGCATATTAAACCAAACCAAAGCCCAAACCAAGTCGATTTGTTCTGTTTTTTTTTTCTTTCCTGCTTCCTCTTCCGCGTCTTTAAAAAGAAGAAAAAGAAAAACTTTGAGGGTTGGGCCTTTCCTTTCCTATTATTCTTCCTTAGTTACCGAGTGAGTGAGTGCTCTCGATCACCTATTGTATTGAGCCGAGTTGAGCACACGACGCTTTCTTTTAATTTCAGGTTTGTTTCTTCTATTGACCGAGTGTCGTGGTAATCGCTGAATACATGCGTGCAGTACACTCGCAAGCAACAACGACAACAACGAGAAAAAGGCGTAGAAGAATAAAGGCTGGATCATGGCTGCGACTACTCGAGGGGCTGAAGAGGAGGTTTGTTTTTCCATCTCTCGTTTTTGTTCACTTTTTGCCTCTACTTTGCTCTATTCGCAACGTCTCCGATGGAATACACCGGTACTAACTCGACGATGCTGCAGGGTGCGTCCTCAAAAGAACTCATACTCGAATCCGCCCGGCGAGATAATGCCGACCTCCTTTACGGAGTCATTTCAGAAAACCCTTCCGGTCTCGCTGATCTGTTAAATAGTGCCCGAGACGGAGTTGGTAATACTGCTGTTCATCTTGCGGCGAAACATGGCTCTCGTACGCCTCCTCACCGCCACCCGTCATCTCCCGCTGGAGGCTAATAGTTTACTTGTGGGTGGGTGAGTAGTGGAAGTGCTAGACTTGCTCCTCGACCAGGAAGGCCTAGAAGTCGACCCGTTGGACAGAATGGAGAGGGAAACGCCCCTTCACAAAGCTGTTTTCTACGCAAAAACTGAGAAGGAGCATGGGTTGAAGGTGGTGGATATGTTGATTGATGCTGGGGCTGATCCTAGGTTTTCACCCCTCCCCTTCCTCTCCCCGGATAGTAGGTTGTTCGGCGGGAGCTGATGGAAAGATAGGATACGGAATAAAGCCAAACAAAGACCTATAGACATTGTCGACCCAAGAGATACCAAGCTACGCGCTATGCTGCAGAACGCGGAGTACCTCATCACGGCTGGGGGTGATGTTGTACAGGAGTCGGATGACGAGGGGGGTGATGGAGGGAGCGCTTCTGATTCGGAGTGAGGTGCTATGGGGGGGATTGTGGAGGTTGAACGCTTAGATGCTGGAGATTAATATACGTGCCCTTTCTCTATCTTGTTGACTGGGTGTGATGAAAATGAGCGAGGGGGAAAGGGGGGGGGGTGAAGTAAATGATATGGATATATGGAATACGAGTTGTCTGGTGTTGTTTTGTGGCTTTGGGTATATGGGAGGATGCTTTGAAGGCTTCCCTGGCGAGCCGAGGTCTGGAGGAAAAAAAGAGGGACTAGAGGCTGATCAGTTGGTCATTGGTATCACTCGGGATCCCATTTTTTTATTGAGATGGAATGGTTTGGAATTGAATATATGATACCTTCATGATACTGTTCTCGTTGCACGTAGTGGGCGGGTCTTTGTGGGTGCCATTGGTACACGGTGGGTTACTTATGATACTCTACATACACGGTCGGGGGCGCTGTAAATTGCTCTCTACATATTACCTCTGGAGTTTCCCGCATGGACACGGTAATGTCAATTCGGGGTGTGTGGCTATCACTTGGAGGTTCTCGACGGTATGCGGTACTAGAACACTACACGGCTCATGCTAGATATGGGCGTATCTGTTATATAACAGGGGGGCCTTTTGTTTCCTTCTCTCGAATCACAAGCAGTCAACCTAAAATATCCTGCGCGCAGCCTTGACGCTAGTCCGATAAGTTGCTGGGGGTGCTCATTGTCTCTTTCGTTTGATCGTTGGTGGCTTACAGATGGCATACGCGAAGGTTTGCAGCGGTGGATGATTGTCTGGAGTATCCGATGTGTTGTGTTCTGTTTCTGTTAATCTAGGTGCGGGAATGACGTGCAACTTGTGATCTTCAAGAGCACGCTGAGGAGTTATTTAGAAGGCTTCGAAGTAGGACAAGCACAGGAGGATCACTATTGAGACTACTGTACAGTATGAGGACAGGACATTGCAAGGCGTTTTATGTATAACATTATTACACCTGCCATTCCCCATCCCATCCAACCCCATCCCCCCAAAACTCCAAGAAACCATATACAATGTGTAACTCCCGTCCTCATCCCCCCCTTCATTCAGTCTAGAAACACAACCCGATCCCATCCAACCCCGTCCCATCGGAGTACAAAACAGTACATAACATCCTACTCCCGTCCACCACCCTCCCCTAACTTTTCCCATCCTCCCTCTTCTTAAGTCTCTCATATACAGCCTCCAAAGTCTCCTTCTCCGCCCGCTTTTTGGCAATCATCTCCCGCAGCACGGCCTGCTCCTCCTCGATCTCCGCGAGCCACTTTTGGTGCATCTCCCTGGTGCCCACTGGCAGTTGCAGTTGGTCCTTTTGCGCCGCCGGGGCGGTTGTCGCGGTCGTCGCTGTCATTGTTGGGGCCACGTCCGTGAAAACTGGAAAGAACGGTCGAGCCGAGCGAGGAAGGTTGGAATCGTTCTCTCACACGGTCGGTTGTATTGTAATTTCTTTTTTTATTCGTATCGTGGAGGAGGGTTTTTGGTTTTTGGTCGGTTTTTCTCCGCTTGACGTGAGGTTTGGTTGTTCTGGTTTTTCGAGGTTGTGGGATTGATGGGATTGATGGGATGGGATGAATGTGGGGTGGAGGCGGCTTGGCTTGGATTGGCCGTTACTAGTGCGGTTCTGGGATTGACACATGTGCATCTTTGGTTCAATGACTAAGCAATTGTTCTGTCTCTTTTTCTATACTCGTACGGGGGTCTATAAATGTAATTGGGTAATTTTGAATAATACGAGTAGAAATCATCTACCGACTGATACATATATTTTGTCACGGGAATTAAAACTTGTACTGTACTATGGCTATCGAAATTAGAAAGTAGGACTTATGCCAAGAATTACGATAACAGAATTGTACAGTACGTATCAGGAGTCCATTTCCCAGGTTCACTTTACCCTCGTATCGAACCTGAGAGCTCAAAGTTCTGTTCCGGATTTACAGGCATTGCGGCGCACGATGATGTATCGTGCGGTGTTGCGGTGCCGAAACAGACGATCGTCAGTCAGGATCGTGTGGTGGTGAGTGGGCGTGGGTATATATATTATTTTACTTCTCGAGAAGGGAGGGTTTTGCTGATGTTTTGGTGTAGTAGTCCGTGCCGGGAACGGAATTGATCTCGTAGATGTTGGTGGTGGGTGGGTGGTTTTTCTCCTACTTGCTCCTACTGGTGCTTGTTTTTAGATACAAGTACTAAACGATCCAGCCGGATCTTCGGTTTTGTCTTTCTACACTGTATAAGTATTATAGTGCTGGCTGCTGCCACCATATTCTCTATCATGCTTCACGTTTCCACGAGTGCGTACGGTAATACGTTATTGGACATCCTTGAGCTTTGAGCTTATACTGTGGTTTGGTGAGTTACCGGTAGGCGTGGTATCGAGTTATGACGTCGGAAGCGATATGGACGAAAGTGTGTAGCCCCCGGCCACAGCGGCCTGAGTGCAAATATTGAATCTATCGTATCATAGTCCTAAGCTTCAAAACAGTCTACAGTAGTTGACCGCCTTGTGCCAATTATGGAAATCGAAGTGGGGAGTAGGGGTTACACACTTCCTCTCCATGGCTTATAGCACCATATATGTCCATGACCTGCCTAACTGCTCGAGAATTTGGTGCATTTCCATTCTAATACCTCACCTCTCTCCTTTCCTCTTCCACACCAACACCGTATATCCCGGTATCAGTGTCTTGGGCCTCACCGCTCCCGGGGAGGCTACATTCGAAGGAGTACTATACTATCACAGAGGTTCCAACTTCTAAGGGAATACTCCATCCATCACCACTTTCACCCAACTAGAGCATCCCGTGCACTCCCGAAATCGGCGGCTCTCTCACCGCTCATTTGGGGGCCAGCTGCGCTAACGCACTCGCTTGCATTTACCGCACTAAGACAAAAGAAAAAATGCGGCCCGACGCGCCTTTCCGAACGGTGGCGCACCCGTCCGTCTCTCTATCCTAGACGGGGCTCCCGCCCGATATCGGTGCCGCCCCGTGTACTGTTCCTCCGCTGAGGATACCGGTACTAAATCATAACATTAGAAGGCCGAAGATTAGCGGACTAGGCTACTGAACGATAGGCTAACCCCCCGGGGTTTCGCAGCCTCCATCCCCCAAATATCGTGTCTTGCATGAATTTCTTTTCTTCCCCCCCCACTTACCGGTACGGTAGTTGGCCCATTCAAGTCTCAATATTTGGGCACCGGTATATGTGTCATGAAAACTCACCCCAGAGCCTCAACCTTCCTGACATATTGCATCATACTAGTATATTCTCGAGTACTCGAGTAGCTGTTTGAGGACGTATAGCCGAGCCCTGTCGGGGTTACTAGTCGTTGGGTTCGGATAGCCTCGTCAATATTGATTGCAGTGTGGTTAGGAGAGGGGGTATTACTAGCATCGTATCCAATAGAAAGTTCGTGAACAGTTAATCTGGCCTACCCTGCAAGATAAGCCTCGCCTTATACGGAAGACTGGTATCATACTCGTACAGCTGGGATTGGATGAATATGAGATGCTGTACCTTTTATTCTCGTCCTGGCGGTGTAGTACTTGTATGGGCTGGTAGTGCAATTACTACCGTAGGGGTAGTGTTGGACAGACAGGGATCCACAGGGTAGTGCAAAATTACTGTATTCACACAGTCGAGACCACAAGAATACCCAAAAAGGAGAATGCCGCGAGCTGTGGAATAGTCGAGCCGGTAAATAGACGGATTTTTGTGTCACGCACGGATATCCGCCCCCTGCGTGACCAAATATCTCCTTCCCCTTACCCCCAGGTACGTGAGTGTGTTACTCTTGTGTGCTGGTCTATGTGTGCATTTCCTGTGCATTTCCTGACCTGTTGCACGAATACCAGTATTTTTCTCTATCGGCTTGTCCGGCGATGCGGGATAGCTCAATTATCTTGGAAGCAGGCTATAGGAGGTACTATGCGGCTATGCGGGGTGATCCGGATGAAATATCTGTATCGGGGGGAATTGCTGGAGCGGGACACGACAGAGGGTTCGGAAGGTACACACCTTGATGCCACCGACGCCCTAGAGGACACTGCTATCATCACGCTTGATTACTGAAGGGCTTTGTTGTCTGATGGTGTGGTGTTTCGAAACATCAGGAAGTGTGGGAACTCTAGTGGGGGTAATGACCTGCGTCGAGGTTTGGCTTGTTTCGTTTTTGGTGAGGAAAAGCCTAGCATATGGATTGTGTGACGGGTACGACTTGAGTTTCTATGGGGGGGGTTAGAGAGGGTACGACTGTTATGTCAGAACGGACGCCGAACGCTTGAGTAGCTGTTAGTGTGCCTGCGTGGTGATCAATGCTTCCAGATGAATTCAATTACCTTCTGTTTAACACCAATCTCCTATCTGAGCTAGGGGGTTTATCGATTAGGCTTTTGATAGTGTTGGGACTACCTTTCCTCTAGAGCCGTTGCTGACAAGCCCTTGGTTATGATGCCTTCGCTCTCGACGGGATACTGCGAGTGCAGTTCTGTGCTCGGGGGAGGTGCGTGCCCTCGGATTGCGTAATCGGTGGAGCTGCTTGTTAGTGAGTGTTAGGAATTCGGTCGTAACGCGCACGCAATATCCCAATATCGCTAGATACATGTTATATCGCAAGTTTCCTTTTGCTCCTCCGTCGCTATTTTCCTACTTCTTTCCCGATCAATGGCTCTTCTCACAACACAGGCCCAGCCCCCGATGTCAACTATAGCTGCAGCTACATCTATACTTCCGATTCCTGTCTCATATCAATTCGTCTCCCCTTCTTTCGGTCATCCGCCTCCTAGAGCTCACATCTACACAGTGGCCAAGCGTCACAGCTTTAGTCCATTTCTAGGGTTACTGAGATCCCCCATATGAACGCTGCGGAGCGAGTGATAAACAATGATTAATATTGATAACTTCAATTAGATTACCCTTCACGCCGGGAATAATACCGCAGCCCGCTAAGACACCAGCAAAGGTTCCCACCGAAACCAGTATCAAATACGGAAGAGGAGCTTCGTTCAATGCCCCCTCCAGACACGCTCCCACCCAAAAAAAACAAAAAAGAGCAAAACAAAACAAAACCCACACCATCAACTCACTCAACCGCACCTGCCTCCACGAGCGCCTTCTCAACATCCTCAAACCCGCCCTTCTTCGCTGCCCGCAGTGCGCTCCCGTAGTGTCCGGCAACAGCATTGATATCGGCTCCGGCCTCCATTAACATATTCACAACCTGCAACTCTCCTTTTGCCGCAGCTGCCTGTAGTGCCGTCCCAAAGAAGCCCCCGATGGAATTTACCTCAGCACCGCGCTCCAGCAACATCTCCACCATGTAGGCATCCCCACCGCAGGCTGCGACAGAGAGTACGTTCCCGAATGCCCCGGATTGGGCGTGAATATCTGCTCCCCGAGAGAGCAATAACCCAGCTATTACGTTCTTGTGCATTGCTACCGCCAAAACAAGTGCATTGCCGTATCGCGTTGGTGCTTCGCTCAGGTCGGCGCCAGCATCTAGGAGGATTTCGACCATCCTTTCAGTACCGCTTGCGACAGCGGTATTCAGGATAGTCCCGTACTCCCCTACTTGCGCATTCACCTTTGCGCCGTGGGAGATTAATATCTGTGCTATGCTTGTGAAATTTAACTTTACGGCAATATGCAATGCACTTCCGAATTTTACTGCTGAGCCGAGGTTCCCCGTGGCGTTCACGTCTGCACCTTTTTCGAGGAGGAAGGTGACGATCGATGGGTGGTGATAGTATACCGCTATCCACAAAGCACGAACATAAGTTTCTGGGTGTGATACTGGGGTGGTGTTGCGGAGGAGGAGCTTCACGCCGTGGAGGATGCCGAAGCGGACGCAGGTGTCAAGCGGCGAGATGGGTTTCGCAAGTGCAGGTGCATGCTCGCGAAAGAAGAGGACCCGGTGCCATTCCGGACTGTGGTATGTTGGTCTAGAAATACCGTATTTGCGGGCTTTTCGAGGGTGAGTTAGTGCGGCAGAGATGCGAGGATAAAGTGCGGCGTCGTAGTCGACGTTCTGCTGCGCGTGGAGGGCCCAATTGCTTGTCGCATATTGAAGCAAGGAGTAGGGTTCCAATGCTTTGGGGAGAGAGGGCGAGGTTCTTGGCAGTGGTGGCCATTCCGAAGTGGGGTCAGGGTCCACCATGGTCGTGACCATATGAATATCCTCTAGCATGGTGTAGCTGAGACAGGTATTCGCTAGGATACCGTGCGAAAGGTGGTAGTCTGAGAAGGTAAATTCAGAGAGCCTGCCGAGATCTTCGCGCTCTTTCTTGGAGTAGCGGGTGGTTAGGAAGTCTCTGATAGAAGAGTGAGCAATGTGGATTGTCCAGGCTTCCGGGGCGGTGCCATGACGGCGGGCCTCCACGAGTCCGGCGCACAGACGGAGGATTTGGCTGTTGATGTAGCCTTCGTCCATGCAGGGTGGAAGGCGCTCTTTGGGAAATGTGGCATCACCGACTTTCAATATGAGTGCTTCCGTGAGCTCCTTCACAGTCAGAGGTCGATCGGCGAACAGTGTCCATCGGAGAATTTCCTTTGCCCGATCTCTATCTTCCTTGCCTAATTCAACAACATTTCCCAAAAGTTTCCTGTAAAGTTGTGGTAAGCTAGTTGGTAGGGAGGATAAAGTTTCCTTGAGCTGGTCTTCAGACATCCAAGGTTTGAGAAGATCCCCCGCTTGCCGCACCCACAGCATCGACCCACCGCTCCTGAGGGAAAAACCTTCGATCAACTCTCTCCTAAACTCGGGCGTTTCCTCTTCGAACTTCCTCTCTACGATTTCCTTCGCTAAAAGTTTTAAATCCGCCGCAAAATGCTCAGGACCAGCTGGGATCTCAAAAACCGAATGAGAGTCGAGTGATCTGTCATGCTCTCTTTCTATGGCACTCCTAATATCACTGACGTCTCGACTGAGGATGCAAAGCCGCACTCTAGTAGTGTGGATCATATCAAGCAATCGCTTCAGAAACACTCCGCGAACACCAGCCGTCCTGGACCGTGCTGCCTCGTCATAATCCAAGCACTCATCCAACCCGTCAAGTACGAGGTAAGATTTCCCAATACCCTGCAGGGCGCTGCCGAGAATCCGCCACAGATCCTCTTCTTTAGCAACTTTGTCTTCGGACAATCCTTGAGTAGCCTCTCCTCCTTCCTCGCCGAGGATGGATAATTGACCTATCCACGATCGCAATATGTTTGTCGTGTCTCTCCGAATCGAATCTTCATACGAGGAGAAAAAGTACGCCACAGGAGCATCACCACTGGAGAGTAACTCCTGCACGATTCTAGCTGCAAGAACGGTCTTCCCGAGCCCATCTGGTGCATTAAGCCACAGAACCTTTGACCCCTCCGAAGGTACAGATGTCCAGTTTGTATACCCTGGCGTCGCAAATATCCACTCTGCACTCCCTGGAGTTCTCGTTTCCAGCGCGCGAGTATAATCTGAAGCGGTAGATACGAATGGGGGGCTCTTGGCGTCTTGTCCTCTGCTCATTGACTCTATATCGTGTTAGTCCGGGTTCCCGAGAGGGGAGGTTATGTGTATAGTTGGCGGACAAACTGTTGGGAACCCTCAACCCTCTCAGCATATAACTGAGTTCCTCATCGTCGAGACCCTTCTGCACGAGCTCTTCCAGTTTCTCAGTCGCGATTTTCAACACGTCGACCACCGAGTCAATTTCACTATCGGCCAATGACCCCGCTGTATTCTGCAGGATGGCAGCCGCTTGCCGGGTATACGCCTGGGGGATTGCCGATATTCTCTGATCCCACAGAAAGAAGTTTTCTCGGGCTTTTTGAACGCTATCGATGTCCTGCGGCGCAGGATTGCTATTGATTGCAGATACACATGCATCGTAGGCGGTTCGTAGGTCAATCTCCACTTCTATTACCATCGCTACTGATTGCTACTGTTGTAGTGTTGCTTGAGCGGTGGTGGTTGTATGGGACGGTTCGAAGAGGGTGCAGTCCGAAATCCGGGTGGAAATCAGGGCGCAAAAGGCTGCCCTTCGAAAGATATACACCTTCTGAATTTATATCACTTTTACGCACACACACAAAAGATATCAGGCCGTTTCGTTATTATTACGATTCAGGAAATTTTGGAGACAGACTGATAATACCCCCTCTGCGCCCCGCCCTATCATAACACCACTGTCTCACCAGTAGCCGGTCCAATACCGGTATCATACTTCTCATCATAAATGCCTGATGGTGGGCTAAGAGTATATTACGCGAGCGATTGGCCATCATATCCACATGGAATTACACTGCAAACTGCAATGGCATTACTCGAGTATTTACAAAAAAAAAGCATGGGTACTCGAGCAGCTGGCTCCAGAGCTCCCGATCTTATCGGGCCCCGCACACGGAGGTATGGTTGTGGCGGGGCTCTTTCCAGTCCTTTTTGTCGACCGGGTGGCTCGAGTAAGAGGGATGAATGGCTCTAACTCGGTGGGTGATATTAAACGGAATGCACCGTACTGTACTGCGGGATCGATTTGGTAAGTGGCCGGGTGCTGGATCACGGGGTAAGGAGCAGTGGGTGGATAGCGAGTGGTCTTTCTGTCACCATCTTGCAGTCCATTGGGGGGATATCCGGGAAGGGGTAGCCTCATGATCAGTTTTGGGGCGTTTCAAGACAGACCAACAGACAGACGGAAGGGCACTCGATGATATACATGTACTAGTGTTGTGCATTTTGGTACAGTCGCACCTCGCTATCCCGGATGGCCAAAATCCGCAGAATCTGTCCGGTTCAACGAGTAATCCGGGACAACGGGTCTGGTTTTGCAGTAAAGAATTTTTGAATTCACAGTGTTTCATACGGGACAGCGAGGTATCCGTATTATCGAGATCCGGGACAGCGGGGTTTGACTGTACTTGTACCGGTCCTTGTGTTTGAGAATGCTACTAAATGGCCGGAACCGTCAGAGATTTGAAGAAAGTGCTCCTGATCCTAGGTGATGATCTCTCCGAACGTATGGGCCCCTCCGAGACCAATACTCGTATTCCGCAGAAAAGCACGAGTACGGTATAGCGCTATTGTCGCCGGATTGGAGTCACGTTGCTTTTGGCGCGCCACCACTAAAAGCAATGCGACTTCAATCCGGCAACATGAGTGCAGCTGGCAGTCCTCAGCAGCTCGTACTGAACTGAACATTCCTGCAACAACGATCTCTACGAGTACAGCTCTGAGCTGTCTTTACCCTGCGATAGTGTACGCAATCGCTCGAGCAAGATACCTTACCTATCCACCCATGATACCTAATGTATCTACCCACATGTCTACCTACAGTACAGGTACTTGCGGTACGGACACGCCGAGCATAACTAACTACCCAACAACCAGTCGGCCATCGACAAAAGGGCCGCAATGGAGAGGCATCCGGCCCGTGGGCCAAAGAGCGTTTTTCAAGTGCAACGTTTGAGGTCGATCTGCCAGATTTGTGCAGCGCCGTATGCAAAGAAGGCGTTAAGCACCAAGGTCCTTCGGATTGCCACTGCGTAAACCTTTCACTTCCCTCTCCCCTTCCGGCCCCGCCAGACGTGAGCGGGTAGATATCAGTTCCAGCTCGTGGCAAGGGGAAAATAAACCTAATAGTTTCGATGTTGTGATATCACGATTCTCATAATTTCTACCTATAACAGGTCTGGGTAATTGACTACATTGTGGCATTATTATAATTCCGCCAAGGTCGTACAGTACTATTATTTTCATTGCACTGTTCTAGTACTTTACCCGTTCTATTATAATATTATAAAAGCCACAGAGTACAAAGTCTACTACCGATCGATAAATACTGCAATCTCCTACCCACTACCCGTACTACAGTAGCTGACAACGATTCCCACTGCTGACTCCGCAAACTGGTGTTAATACTGTAACTAGAAATAGACATACTCCATTCACGACCTCGAGTAAAAAACTAACCTACAAAAAATCGGGCAAGAGGACGAATAGCGTTACCCAGACCCAAAATACCAGAGTACCAATGATAAACAAGAAATAAGCCATAACAGGTCATGTCATGTCATGCACATCGTGAGATGGGATCAATACCGTACGAGCCTTTGTGAACGAACACGCACAGACAGAGAGAAGAAAATAAAAGAAAGAAAAAAGAAAGAAAAAAAAAAAACAGATAAGAGAGGAGAGAAAGGTAAGTAAAGTAGTACCAGATATGGTATTTGAGGGGAAAGGGAATGGAAAAAATGAAACTAAAATCCACTTTTGTTTGTACGCACGACCGAGTCCTTAATTTCACAGACAAGAAATCCAGCAGAGTAATGACAGGAGCCAACTCGACTCAAGATAGCCAAGGCCCCGTCTCCACCACCCCCTCCCTAGAATCCCGGATAATCCTCTTCTTCTGTCGGTCCTTAATCTTGCGCTCTTCGTGCTTGAGCTGGACGAGGCGCTCGCTGACAAGGCGTCCCTGCAACTGGGATTCGTCCGCGAAAATAGATCGCCAGTTAGCGTGCCGCTCGCACTTTTTCCGGACGCACACGTCGCGGCCGTCGATGCGGCGGTTGTCGAAGACTGTGTTACCCTCGGCGCTGGCGCGCCAGATTTCCCACTCGCCCTCATCGAGCGCGAGGCGCTCGTCGAAACCGCAGATCTCCTTGCCCGTGTGCTTCACATCCGGATCCGCCTTCATCTCCTCGTGCACGCGCTTCGCCCGGTCTTTGGCCCAGTCGATGTACAGGGCGCGGTCCTCGTTCGCCTCCGCGCGATTCTTGAGGGCTTTTTTCTCCTGGGCGATTTTTTCCAGGCGCTCAATTTCTTCGGGGTAGTCTTTCCAGTTCTCGTCCGAGGGCGGTGGCGTTGGCATGCGGTCGCCCAGGCGGCGGAAGCTTGCTGGGTTGGTAACGGCGGCGGTTAGTGATCTGAGCTCCGAGCGGGTGTACCGGGTTCGGTCCGAATCGAGTTGGAGTTCGAAGAATTCAACGCCGTGGGCGTCGCTGCAGTACTTTGAGGGAGGGCGCTTGGATACGTCTGCTGGTTGGCGGCAGGTTGTTAGGCGGCATTTGCGCTTCCAGGTTGTGCGGCCGTGGCCTTTGTGGGTGCATCTTGGGCCTAGAGTTTTTAGTTAGTTATGATTGCAGAAGTAGCGGCAGAAGTAGTAATTGGCGGAAAGGGGTCTTGCAGTAGTATTTATCAATTAGGTCGCCGTCTTCTCTTGCAACATTGACACATTCGCCATGATACCAGTCGTTGCATTTACCGTCGCAGGCAATCATCCACTTTCCAGAATCGGGCTCGCGACAAATGCAGTAAAGCTCCAACCCAGAAGAATTACATCTCTCCAATGGCGAAGGAGGGATAGACGGAGAGGGGGGGCGTGGAGGGGTAGTGTCCCTCCTGACGGATGCAGCCCGAGTAGCAGGACCTTGATCATCCGTCTCTGTATTATATCCGGAGGGGGCCTCGCTCTCCCTCTTTTTCCCGACCTTTTTCACAATCTGTCTCTTCTTTGTGGTAGTCTCGTCTTCAAGATCGTCATCTCCATCAGCTGCTGCCTTTCTCTTTTTTTTCTGCAGCTTCGCAACGCCCTTCTTCCTGGGGGCGGGCGCTTTAGCCACCTTGCCCTTCTTAGATTTCGGCGGCATTGTGGTCGTCGCAATTGGAGTCCCTGCTGCGGGTGTGTCGACGGTTGTTGTATCGGCAGGCGTGGGAGCGGTCGTCGACGGGGGAGAGGGAGAGGTAGCTGGTGGTGAAGACCGTAGAATTTCTATGTTTGCCGGGGAGGCTCTTTCTGATTCTGCTCTCACGCCGCTACCACCACTGACACCAACACCACTCTCCACACCCATCTCGTAGTCCTCGTCCTGTTCCCCAATCGCATCTCTATCATTCGGGCTACTGTGACCGTAGCCATTTGTCGTAGTAGCCGTCGTCACGTTTTGTAGCGGGGACCCCGTTGGTATCCCTCTAGGAGACGCTGGGGGAACCGGGGACGACGACTCTACAGTATCCGTATCCGAGGACTCATGGGGCGCTGCTTCTGTATTTGACTGGGGACTGAGCTGCCTGTGCTCACGAATGTTCGCGAAGTACGTCAAGGTATTCGCTGCTTCCTGGGTATTCGTCTGCGAGAGCTGCCTCGGGGGAGGAGGTGTTGCATTGCGGGCATGGACCGGTGAGGACGGACCAGAAGATGCCGGATTCAACAGATCCTGAAGAGAAGACATTGCGGAAACTCGCTCGCTCACTCACTCACTCACTCACTCACTCACTCAGGCTCTGTATGGCAAAAAAGTGTAGGGGATGGAAGAGGCGATGAATAGTGAAGGAAACGGGGTGGTCAGACCTACGAGATTCGGGGAATGGGAAGAAACAAGTCCAGTCAGCAGAAAGCTGTAGGTTAAGCATGTAAGTCGAGGCGAGGATGACACCCAGTAATTTTAGCTCATGATCCATGAAGCGAGGATGAAGCCACCACATACTAGATGGAGATCGAGGCTATTGGGTGGCGCTCGTTCTTGGCAGACCTAGCCCAGCATCACTACAGCACTACTTTATCATTACGGCACAGGCAAAACCTAGGATATATCAATTGAAACGGTCTTCATAACGATAATGATGTCCATAAACTATTAATTTCACATTTCGAAATGACGCAAAGAGAAACCCTTTTTATTCAAATTGCTGACAAGAAAGAAACGTATAATTACATCAAAAGAAAAGTGACGCCAGACAAGAGTGAATAGGTATAGATACAATATACTCATTTCAAGCTCTACTCTTCTTCTCCTTCTTCTCCTTCTTCTCCTTCCTTGTCTTCTTTTCCTCCGATACATCTTCCTCCTCCTCATCCCGTCGTCTCTTCTTACTTTCCTTATCCTTTTTATCCCTTTTATCCTTCTTATCCTTCTTATCCCTTTTCTCCTTCTGCTTTTTGTCGGACTTTTCTTCTTTATCCTCTTTGGGTTTCTCCTTCTTCTCCTTCTTCTCCTTCTTGTCCTTCTTATCCTTAGACTTCTTAGGTTTGACGATGTCTATCATTTCTTGGTCGACCTCCTCGTCACCTTCATCGGCGTCAACCGTGATGTCCGCGAGAACGGCGTCCATGGCATCTTTCTGCTACAAGTTAGTAAAATACCAATGGAATCAGGAACAAAACAAACATACCATAGCATCCTGGTTCTTTTGAGGAGCAGTTCCATTCGCATAAAAGTCCAGTCTCTCCTCCACCTGTTTCCTCAAGGCCTCGCCAAACTTGGTAGTAGGCGAATCAGAGAAGG
This sequence comes from Tuber umbilicatum, assembly GCA_003313605.1. Classification (NCBI taxonomy): domain Eukaryota; kingdom Fungi; phylum Ascomycota; class Pezizomycetes; order Pezizales; family Tuberaceae; genus Tuber; species Tuber umbilicatum. The sequence goes on from QLOI01001468.1 coordinate 22,072, forward strand.
AGTCGATTCTGCTGGCAATGGAGCATTTGTTTGCCAGGAATCTGGAAATCCTTCCCTTGTTTTTGGCTCCGGCCCTGCCGATGAAGGAGGAGTGGTAGATGAGACCGTATTTGGGCGTGTTTCCCTTAGTCTTGAGTGCTCTGAACAGTGCCTTCTCGGCGCCCAAGATCTGTACGGTGGAAGCGGGATATTTAGAAAGATTGGTTAAACTTCCAGCGTGCGAGATGAGCCTGGCACCCACAACCTCGCCGATAAGCTGAGCGAGGTTGGGGGCAACAATGCTCATCTTGTCAACAAGGTATCCATGAAGGGTCTTGCGGTAGTCGGCAAGGGAAACGACTCTCTCGGCGAAGTTGCAAACGTTTTCCATATCCACGTCGGAGATATCCTGGCCCATAGAAACCTTAGCAGCGTCAATAATAGACTGAGCAATTTCAGCGTCGTCGTTGGTAATAGCAACGAGTTCGTGGAGGCGGTCATTGGAGAGAGTCTTCTTGTCACGGATGAAGAGAATCAAGCGGGCGTAAAGGTAGTTTTCGTTAACAATCTTGATAAGTTCCGGGAAATGCCACGAGTACCATTCCCTACCTCCATCAGCACATAATCGAGCCAACTCCCCTAGACTAAAACATACCTCACACGCATAGCGAAGGTATTAATATCCTTATCCAGGGTATCCAATAGCGCAATCGACTGAATAATATGATTATCATTCTTCTGAACCGAGAACTTAACCTTCGCTCTCGAGTAAGCATGACCAAGACCCAACTGCGCACGATCCATATCCCCATCCTGCAGCTGCTTCAACAATTTCGGGCCCCACAATCTCAGCCCACGCAGTAGGTCCTGGACAACATCATTCGTCTCGCAATCAACGCCAGGGAAAGTGGCCTTGATGGAGCCAGCAAGATTCTTATCGGAGATACCTAGAACAACCTTCTTCTTCTTCCCGCCCTTGGGGAGATTGAGTTCCAGCAGCGCCTTCAAATGATCGTTTGCAATGCCCTCGGAAATATCGTTCGCATTTTCAAGCGCTTGAGCTGCACCTCTATAGACCACCAGCGGTAAACAGAACACAATCAGCGAAAATCACGGAAGGAAACAAAGGACGAGAACAAGGTAGACTAAACTGGAAAGGCGCAAAAGAAACTAGCTTGATCATTTTTCCGAATCGTGAGAGGTCCTGAGTGGCTTCTTGAACTTCCTTGAGACGGTTGCCGATTGTGTCTGGCCGCTGAACGACCTGGTAAAGGCCGTAGCCTACTGAGGTCTCCTGGAGGAGGTAATCGACCGCCGCCATTGCTTCCTTGTTCGCTGAGATGGGGCAATCGGTGGGGTGCTTTTCGTTGGTGAATGGTTGGTTGATTGGCTAGCTGATGAGGTTGTTGCTGTCGAGTGTGGGAACCCCTAGGAAGTCTCGAAATTTTCGCGGATGGCGCTTAACCCTGGTTAGCCGTGTGATGATGGGTTAGGGTTTGGGGTTTCCACGTTATCAATGATCAGGGCGGTATGAATTATGGAGGTATCATAAGACAGTAGCCGAAGGTCGGTGGGTAGAGTGCTAAGGGCTGTTTGGCGCACCGTTATTTTAGATGATCGTCATCTCAAAACGCACAGCCCCTAAATATTTAGAAGACGAGCTCTCTAGATTGGAGAAATGTTTCCAGATAATCTTGTTCCCCCTAAACACCGCATCTCAGAAGGCCAGGGACAAAAACATCAACAATGTCAGCGGGGAGCAGTTCGCGAGGGCTTGAACTCCCCTGCTGACCTCTGTTACGCCGCCCAACCGACTGTCTCGTTTGGTTGATAACGAGGCTCCCCTTGGAAATCTTGAGAGTCAATATATTGTATTTCGCACCGACCTATGAGTATGGATCAACATAAATATAAAATACTGCCGATTTTCCGAGAGGACGGTTCCTCTGAAAGCCTAAAAGTTACTAATAACAGACCCCCACTTTGCCTCCTCCACTACTATAGCCCGCCTGTCCCGACCAGAAACTGTTGTGGCCAACAGTACAGCCGAAAATAAACTCGCGACGGACACTAGTAATTTATTGATTATGTGCCCGTACGGGATAAAGAATAGGGGGAAGACCGACAGCAGGTCAACAGGATTTTAAGATATCTACCTAGACAGCGAAGTAGCGGCCAGGAGGATAGAAAGATGGACGAACCATCGGTGAAGCTGCTAGTGTGGGTAAGCTCTCTCTGCTCGTTGCAGAACCCATGGGGCGCATTAGATGAGTGCTAAAGAGGAAACAATTAGAGAATTTAGAGTAGGGAGTATAACAGAGCGGTTGATACTATCCAGGGCTTCAATTGGAATGGAATAAAGAACATTAACAAAGCGCTCAACAGTACACTAGATTTATTATTAAAAAACAAGCTAAATGTCTTCAAGGTAGGCAGGCGGTTGCCAATGACGGTGGATACCCGTAGGTGAAACCTGGAAGCTAGCAAGCCACGGGAACCCTTGTAGGTGATTGAAAGGTTTATTTACAAAGAGTGAATAACGTATAAGGTGACTACCAGCCATTACTGTATTTCCAGAAAGAAAGAACCCTTCAGCAACACCATTGGAAGCAAATTATGAAGCTTTGGCCCTTTGCCTTTGTCCGCACTCGTCAAGCAACGATATCCGGGTTGATGCCACTCCTGTAGACACTCATGGTGCTCGAGTGCTATAGTGTTTGTAGTAGTAAGAGAAGGAATGTTTTATCCGATACCAATACGAGGATGTTTTTCAATCATAAAGGTAACCGACAGTGCTTCGTAGATATGGACTTAGCAATAGCACGGCCATTTATTAGTTAATCTCTTCCAAGCAAAGAAACTCATTCCACTCCTCTATCGCCTTGTCAAGACACACGCCGCGATAAATTGTACCAGCCGAGACTCGGATATTCGGTATTAGTATTACTGTAAAGGTTTAGAAGTAAATGTTCCCTGCTGATCCATTGGTCGAACCACGATAAACTCCAACTCCAACTGTCTAAATCTATGTAATACTCCCAAAGCTAGGACCATATCTCCAGCCTCTTTAATGCAGAAATTGTCCTAAAACGTTTGTGCTTATAGAAGCCTTTCCCCAAAGGGGGCAGAAGTAATTCACTTGCACTCTCGAGTGGCAATTTCCTCTAAGAAAAAGACAGACCACCGGAGCGGGGAACGCAACTTTACTCGTACATATGAGCGTGGGAAGCGGCCACTCCCCTAAGCAGCAAAAATTGAGTAGCTCACCGGTAGGGGAGAGATGATTTAGCCCTTCTAGTAAGAATTTCCTATGCTGCAGGAGCGGGCAGAAATTGCTGGCTCATCCCCGGCGGAAGGGGAGGATCCGAGGAGGAGTGTGTTTGTATAGTACCTGTACATTTTGACCAAAGGTGTTATGGGTAATTTGATCTAGGTAGTCGAGACAAAACCGCACTCATTTCCCATACTCCGGATGGGGATTGCGAATTCCTTGTTCTTTGGCTACAAAAAAGGGGGGAGGGAGGACGGGGCCAATTCCAAACGAGCAACTCTATTAGTGGATTGGAGGGTGTAGCCTATCGGTCTGGATGCTTGACTCCTCCTGGGAGTGAGGATACCAGGAAGGAAGCTCTGAAGGTTGGGTGGGGCTCGTGAATTTTAGGCGTACGGTGATGGGGTCAATGGGTTGAATTCAAAATGTGGATGGTTTAGGGTGGAAAACGTTTCTTTGTTAGATATTGACACAATCCGGAGATTACCTCCTGTGCTTTAGTATTGAGGTGCACTGCCTGGTATAGAACCTAACGAGACAAAGAAGAATCCAGTAATAACCTGTAACCAAATTATATAACCGAAGTCTCCACGCACAAGGATATATAGACTCGTGACCCCCACAACTTCCCGGTCACTTATTCCCGCACATTCCTGAAATCGTCCCCGCCATTCCTGACCCATCCCCCAAGCACTCCTCTCACCACCTCTTTAGCCTCACTCCTCGCGGCCATTTTCGCCCCCAACTTAACCGACCCATACCGCTCACCACCGGCCCCCTCAACACCCTCAGCCTCCGCAACCTTCTGCACCAACCTCCAAATCAACATCTTGCAAAGCATACTAGCACCCTTAATCCCCGAAGTAAACTGCTTCCTGCCCTGCAGCACGCCTCCAATTAACGTCTCAGCCCCTCTCCCTCTAACCCACACAGCGGAAATATTACTCCCAATAGCACCCGCCCCAACAACCCTCTTGGAAAACCTGAACGCAAGGTTCGTAGTTTTAACAGCGAACGGGGAGAATTTGTATCCACCGTCAAATTTCCTGCCCACCAACGGTGCCATACGTCCCGTTGCACTGAAAGCGCGTGCGCAGGCAATGGGGGAGTATGACGTTGTTGGGAGAACCACAGTCATTATGTACGCGTTTTCAGGGGATATTAGGAGGGCTGCTGGGGATAGGAGGATGGATGTCACCTGCCGGACGGAGAGCTTGTCGCTGCAGGATTTTGAGAGGGTTGGTAGGGAGTCCGCACGGCCGGGCTTTGTCCGGACGACGCCGAGTTCTGAGAAGCATTGCCGTCCCCGGAGGAGGGTTTCTGGTTGTGCCGGTGTGAGTGGGGAGGCAGATGAGGTAGGTGTGAGTGTGAGGTCGGCCCAGGGTGTTGGATCGTCCTGGGCCGCCATGGTTAGTTCCATGCTGGCGTCTCCGCCTTTCATGTCGTCAGCCGTGAAGGTTGGTAAGTTAAGGGAAAGGGAATCGTACAAGGAGCCTCGGAGGAATAAAAATGTATTAGCACACTCTCTCGTAGAGCGAATGGCTGGGGAGATTGTTGAGAAATCTCTTGTGGACCTCTCCAGCGTATGAATTTTGATACAAACAACTTATCCGCCGACAGCGCCTTGCATTCTTCGAGTAAGAAACTGTAGCATCGGTCAGTTTCCCTCTCTTACACCTCTCCCTAGTCAGACGAAGCTGAAAAACATATTTTATAAACCCACCAATTAAGACCTCTGATAGCAAGTACTATCCAATAATTAGCTATGAAAAATTTCTCATCATGCTCTATGATAGGCAAACCCTCGGCATGGCTATCATGCAAAACCATTCCACCAGCTAATGGAATCTTATTCTTCGGAATACACTTCATGCCGGTCCTATAGAGGTATTAGCTTCCATTTATATAAACCTTACTTAAATACACAGCCAAACTCACCCAAGTGCAACAGCCGTAAACGTACCGGTACTAGTACCTTCACCGCGTTCAAGTACAACACCAGATAGTGGAACCCACACACCGGAATCGCCTCTTTCTAGTGGCTTAAATTTATTTGGAAGCTCGGCATATGTTGAAAGAACTGCAGAGGCAATTTTGTCCTCCAGAGAATCCATCCTGCTGTGACCGTCAGTTGTTGCGGTTGTACTTGAGGAGTACAAGAATTGTCGATCCAACTAGTTTGAGTTAGTCAGAAGGCTTTAATTGTAGGCTCCGAGTCACTACAACTCACTCGGGATCACTAGCATAGAATTCCTAAAGCGGGTATATAAAGGTCGGAAATTGTAAAAGTTTCGTTGGACCCTGATTTGTGCGCGTTTATAGGATATTTCTAGCGAAACTTTCTTTAATTCTTTGTACCCGCAACCTGCTTAAAGAAGTAGGGTATTTAGGGGACTGCGTATGGAATTTGTGCGTTTTCCTCCCGCACTCATCATCTTAAGGACTTGGTTTTCCCTCTTCTACTTCCTACCTATAGCTCTCCCTCTTAACTAAGGAACAACCTATACGATATCTATTCTCCAACCTCTACTTCAAGTTAACAGTTATATTATTTAACTACAAAGCCGGCATAAACTTATACATCTCTAAAAATGCATAGGAGAAGTGCACCGCTTGGACCAATCTCCCTTCTCCCATTGGGATATCACGTAGTTATTATGCAACTTCTTACTCTTATTAACAAGGATAAAGGATTTACTCTCTGGGCCAATCAGTACCACATTCTTCTTGGAGTATCTGTTGAGATTCTCCCATTGCTCTTGCAACAAATTTCGGGCGCTCCAAGAATCAGGTACGAGTCAACTATTACACTTCCCCAAATATAGTTTGAACCTTCAGCTAATAAGAAAACAAATTCAGATATGAGTACTACACTCATCAAAAAAAAGTAGTTCTTTCTTTCCGCGGTCTTGAAAGCTTCTGTTTTAATATTTCAGATGCTATATGCAAGTTTCTCTTCAGACCAGAGGAACAAAGTGGATTTGATGGGACTATTATTATTAAACGCATTGCTCGTATCTCTACCTTTCCCTCTCATTCTCTTCTACTGTTTTACTCCTCAGGCTCAGACTAACCACCAGCTATAGCGATTAAACTTGATAGGAACTATGTCATTCCCGATTCTGCAATTTATATCAACTCTTCCACCTTTCCATTTATGGTGATTGACGTACTCAATGAAAATAGCGTCACCGCTATCAGCTCTAGGTTGAGTGCTTATATTGCTGCAAAGGGAAAGATCCGCTTCTCAATCATAATTTCTATGAAAAACATTGATCCGAAGAAGAAGTTCAAGACTCGTTCTACTGGCAAAGTTTATATCTCAGCATATGAAATATCTGAGACCAGTGTCCAAACTCTTCTCTTTAAGACTGAGATCTGGCCAAATTTTCCGAAGGCCAAAGATGAGGAGTTGGTGCTGGATGGTATTTGGGAGGTACATGCCCATGTTCCTCTTGAGCTTTTACATAAGCAGATCTGCCAAACTTTGGGCAATGGTGGGTGTATCGTCCCCAGTGCTGTTCGCAAGGCTGTTAAGGGCGCATTCAATGGTCTCAATTCTTGTCTTAAGGGGGATGAGGACAAGGGGAACCAACTGGAATGGCCAATTAAGAACAAGTGCGATGGGATCAATCTTGGTAGAAGGGCCACCATTTGGAGAAAGCCATCCACCAATCCTGCGCATTTGGTTATCCAGCATAAGCTTTAAGAGGAGGACTATAAGTATGAGGGGAGTGGAAGGCAGATCCTTTATTTCCTTTATACTTTCTTTGTCTTTCTCTGTATTCTGGGTTTTCTGTTTATCGCTATTCAGGGCGGATGTGGGTTTGGATTGAAGGGTTGCTTGTTCTAGTGTATGATCCTTCTATACTTAAAAACTGTTGAAGGCAACATGTTATATGTATTTACATACATTAACTCACCCTTCTTCTTAACCTTTTCTTCCTTCTCCTACTAGTACTTCTTCATCCATAGATCTTACTTGTAGACATGAATATTCTGAGTCCTTTCACTGTGAAAAACTTCTAACATAGTACTATTTAATATTTCTTTATTCTACTACTCCCCTGCATACTACATTCTTTTTTCTTATTTCTTTCTACTACAAAGTCAGATCTCCCGTTAAGTTTATCGATTTCATAGAGTCCCACAACCATTCAATATCAGACCTCCATTTACAATAAAGCTTGCTATTTCATAACCTCTACCCATATTAAACCATTATACTCTTATAATATAAAACTATATTAATACAACACTTCAGTTACTCTTGAACTATAATACAGTATCACACCAGTATTTTACAACTAACCTAAAAGTTCAGCATCTCAACTAATATACCAAACTTCTAGCTATCATTGTGATCATACAAGTGTGCAAGAAGCTAAACTCAATTCAGATAGAAAAAGTATATCCTCAATTTTTCACATACCTTCCAAAGTGCTACAGGAAATCGATCGATCAAAAACATTTTCTAACCCGCTGTCACAAATACACTTTACTTCAAATCCCTAGCCAGGCGTCTAGGAGAGTCCCGATGGTCGAGTCTCAAGTGGGAGAAACAAAACTACGATATATTCCCTCCTCTCCTCGGCGCCCTGGGCATGAACGCGGTAGGAGGAAAAAAAGGGTAAAGGCCGTAACAGCCGAGACCCGTCACTGCCAGCTATGTAAGGCACAACCTGCTGTAGAAAGAAATACGAACCGGTAAATACCCCAATAGCACGAGTATCATACTTTACAGTCCAGTACAATACAGTATTATACCCATATCAGATTCTTACAAAGATTTCCGAGACCACTTTCACTTTACTCTTTCACCTCATGTTCGCTTTCATCCTCACGACATTTCTTCCTTTTCTCTGAATAAAAAAATAAATAGAACAAACTACCTCACCAACCGGCCAACCTATTCATTCATCTCCCTTCTAAGGTCTAAGGACCAGGCGGATGTCCGCCCCGGTTCCTCTTTCGCACTCTTCTCTCTTTCTTTCTTTCTTTCTTACACAGGTGGGGTCCGATGGGAAGTTCAAGAATTAGAGAGCGGTGCTTTACTGGTCTGCGGTCAGGACAGAGTGCTCGAGGGGGTCATTGGTTCTCACTCGGGGTTTGGATACGGGCTTGGCGATGGCAATCAGGTCGGATGGGTTTCCGGCAGGCACGGTGCTGCATGACACCGGCATTTCCGGCGGGAGTGGTTTTGGTGGAGCGGGGGTGGGATTGGGTTCCGATATCACGGTTCACTCATGCGAGGACACGAAGGTTTCGCTCTCCAGCGACGATATGAAATGAAAAAACGAGAGAAACAAAATCCAATTATAATAAAAAAACGGAAGAAAAAGGTCTACAGGTCCACTATCAAATTTTCAATCCGGTATCCCTTAAAAACTCTAATGCAAAATAAAGTACGCTCAGAACAAATGCACAGCATGTACCGCACCACCACCACATCAAGCATAAAACTACGGACCACGTGGGCGTGGTGCCTCAATGTGCAGACCTATTCCCCTTACTCCACTCCCTGAGCACGTTCTTCTTAACTTTACCCGTCTCGGTCTTTGGCAATTCTCTGACGATCTCAACTTCTTTAGGTACCTATCATAGCATTAACCTGCGCCCCGGCAACGTAGAAGAGAAGAGAAGGACAAACCATAAATCCCGAAATCTGACTATCCTTCTTCTTCGCCCAAGTGATCACATCAGCGCCCTTCAGCGCAGGATTCCTACTCGTCACGAAGGCCATGGGCCTTTCGCCGTACTGTGCGTCGGGCACGGCAACAACCCCGCACTCAAGGATGTCGGGGTGGTGCACGAGCATGCTCTCGAGGCTCAGACTGCTAATGTTCTCGCCGCCAGAGATTATTATGTCCTTGCTCCGGTCGAGGATCTGGATGGCGCCGTCGGGGTGCCAGACGGCCAGGTCGCCAGAGTGAAGGACGCCGCCTTCAAAGAGTTTTGCCGTAGCTTCCGGATCTTTATAGTACCCCCGGCAGCAGATGTTCCCGGTGAAAGCAACTTCACCGATTTCTTTGCCGTTTTTGGCCACATCTTGGACGCCGGTTTTGGAGATGTCGTTGGTGGTTTTTATCACGCGGATCATTTTGCTGGTTATGAAGCCATGGCCTAGGATAATTAGCTAAGAAGAGGGAAGGGGGAGGAGGTTGCTACCTTGGCGAGCCATCATCTTGTACATCTCTGCTGCGGGAAGGCTATGCCATTCTGGGAGGAAATAGCCCTTTGTGATGGGACCGTAACTGTGGGCTGTCGTGAGTATGTGCCCGGCACAACACTGCAGTCTGGAGTCTTATATAACTTACGTTTCAGTCTAACCCCCGAAACGCAATTAGCATGTTTACACGATAACTCCGGTATGCGAAGACGCTCTTACCAAACCATAAACATGCACGGGTGTCAAGTTAAGCTTTATCATATCCTCAAATAGCTTAGCCGTTGGTGGGGACGCAGCAACAGTAACCCGCACTTCATAGGGCAGGCGAACTGCCTTCGGGGATGCACACAGAAGGGTATTAACAGTAGGAGCTGCATTGAAATGCGTGATCGCTTCCTCTTTCAGGAGACGCCACATATCGTCGTAATCGATTTTACCTGCAATTGTGAGCCCTTTTTGGGTAATGGCCTGTACAGAGGCAACTTACGAAGGCAGTAATGTGTCGCTCGGGCACTAACGACAGCCCACGGGAAGGTCCATCCGCACGCATGGAAAAGCGGGAGGATGGTCAGGTATCTACCACCATTATTAACCTCTCAGTGGAGGAAAGGGAGGGTGTGAGAGACAAACTTAGCCCTCCCCCTGGGCATCACAGATCCGCCATTAAGTCCCGACTCAACGACATTCCCCAAGGCACCAAGGTATGCCCCACGGTGGGTGTACTCTACGCCCTTTGGTCGAGCAGTGGTGCCAGAGGTATACGCCAAAGCAATCATATCATCCTCGCTCCCAGCCTCCATTTCTAGCCCCTCCCACCCACGACCTCCTTCTCGACGGTCAATTTCCAGCCCCTCAAGAACAGCCTTGTTAAAATCCCCTTCCAAGTCATCACCGCTATCCTCATCGATGATCCTAGGGATTTCAGGTTTGAATCCATTGAGTAAATGGACGTACTCTCGATCGACAATTATGGAATCGACCTCCGCGTGGTCGAAAATGTAGTGGATATCATCTCTCTTGAGGCGGTAGTTTATCGCAACTTGTACCGCACCGGCACCCCCGATTCCGAAGATACTCTCGAGGAATGCTGGCGTATTGGGTGACAAAATCCCGACTGAATAAAATATTTTTAATCACGCTCTCCACTGTTTCGTTCAAGGCAGTTCAGAAATCATACATACCACGCTTGTACCCCTTCGCACGCAGATAGTATCCTAATCCCCTGGCACGGTCCGCAAACTGCTGGTACGTCCTGCGAACGGTCTTGCCGTTGGCAGTAAGGTGGACAATCGCCTCGACCTGGAAGGAAACGCCAACTCTCACTTTAGCACTCACCCACTCGATCGAATCCCTAACCTCTCAACGACCAACTCACATTCGGCTCGACCGCCGCAGCTCGAGGCAAGAAATAAGTCGGCGACAACTCTGCTCTATTGACGGGCCGATTCAGGGAGAAGTGACCCGCAATCTTCTTGAGACGGTTCTGAGGCGACGACATACCGAATTGCCGCACAGCGTCTTGAGCAGCCAACAAGTTAGGGTAATAGGGTAGAAAGAAGGAAGGTTATCAGCAGCGTCGACGAAACTCCAAGTGAAGGGAAATGGTATATCTTGGCGGAACAGGGTAAAGTTGTTTGGGCCAGTTCACTAAATCAGAGAAGGATGAGAGCCAAAACCCGGTCCTTAAATGGTTGGCGGGGGGTTCTATTTTGATCCGGAGGTGGGTGCTTTACGGTCAAAGAACGGGGGGGGATCCGGTACCTTGATTAGCTGTAGCATAAGCTTTGTGAGGGCGGAAGTTACAGTACTCGTACTGTATGAATCCCGGCTTCTGCAGTCTGTACTAGAGACCAGGCAAACCACTGCAGTCCTTTGTGGGGCAGGCAGGATCCTACAGCACGGCAGGGTGCCATAGCAGGCGCAGCAAAGAGTTATGTTATTAATAGCAGCTCTAAATCTCCTCTGCAGTACGAGTACTTATAAGTCAAACCTACCATATAATCAAGGGCAAAGTTACAGAGGCTCTACAATTTTTTGGTCCATCGCAACATGGATACCGATATCCTACCCGTTACCGGCCAACTATAAATTGGCGATACACAGGGAACTGAGAATTGCATCTTTTCTTGCCCTGACGCCAAGACCAACTCGGGGCTTATCCTCCCTTCCCCACATGGAAACCCGGTGCGAATTCTGGGGAACGACCTTCGCAGCCCCAGGTCCGGCTCCTTCCCCCCCACAACTTGAACCCGTTAGGCTCAACCACCTCTTCCCTCTCTTCCCCTTTCCACCACCACCATTGTTCTCACTCACTCAATCAGCCCCTACCATTTCTTACCAAGTTTACCCTTTCCACAGTAACTCACTTACACAAACAAATTCCTCCTCCCCAACAGCAAGATTCTAACCTCGCCCATAATCCCTACAACCAGCCTAACTTACAAGTACTTATTATACTAACTCCGTACCCGGCTCATCCCCTCCCCTTTTCAGCCTCTTTACAAAAGAAACCTCCCACAGCCACTGCTACCACTCCCCCGGCTCCCTTAAGTACAACACTAATCGCCACCATCCACATCCTCCAAACGTCAATCATTCAGGCACCGCAATCGGCCGCTGCTCTCCCGGTACCGATACTCCAGTACCGTGGGTCCGTTTTCCCTTCGGGTAAGCAAGTTCAAGGGAAGGTACACAAACGGTAGGAGGCTTTTTAGGTGAGATCCAAGTAATTGAGTGACTAGAGATCTTACCCGGGTCCGGAAGGTTATCTCCGGGCCGGGACATATGGTAAGGAAAACGGGTGCTACGTGCTAAGGGTTGGAGTGGCAGGTAATGTAGTTCCGGGAATATTTTTTCTGTTTTTGAGGACGAAAACACAGTCGGATATGGGGGGGACGGCTCGTATTCATAACATTGCAAGGCAATGAGTAAGTACAGAAACTAGATATGATGCTTCGGGTACGGCAATAATTCTTAACCATTCAAGAGAAGGACCTCTGCATACAGATCCAAGTCCCCTAAAAGTTAGGCCCGAATCCAGTTACCTGTACAGTACCATATCTGAAACCAAACCACCCAAAAAAAAAAAAAAGAAAGAAAGAAAGAAAGAAAGAAACAGAAACAGAAACACCCCACCCCAAGATCCCACAAAAAAAACCCCTAACCCACCTGCAGGGACCGCCGTTACCTGCACTGCACTCGTGGTTCTCCGCCAAGATTGGCATCCTTGATTGTCCTAGGATGAAAAGTACTCGAGTAAAGGTTCTTACTAAATAAGTATGATACTGTATGACACTGAAAATGAAGAAAATTACGAACCCCAGGTGGTCGTCACCGAATTCTTCTCCAGCCTAACCCCATTCCATTCGAAAACACCGTGAACCGACCACAACAAGATGAACAAGACCCAAGAAACCCCCCAAAACACCATGAGCCAAAGCACCCGGACGGCCCCAACCAAGAGGGAACAACACTTTCCAGATTATCCTAGCGGGTTACAATCCAGCACGACACCTCTTCCCGGAGATTTCGAACCGCCACCAAATCATACCACCACGAGTAAATACAAATACGGATGCAAGCCCTCAGCAAGGCAGGACAAGTACAGTACGACACCGCATCACACCCAATCACCAAACATATGCTAGCAAATCTTCTCTACGGGTAAGTATGATACGTATCATACAGCACCGATACTCCCAAGGTCCCAACAGTCACATACCATCACCCGATACCCTACCCCCCAAAACCCCACCGATTTCCCAAAGCGCCCAGAGCCAGTCGGGGGCAAGCTGGGGTGGCCAAACAAACCCGAGCAGGAGGAACCCCGCAAACCGGGACCGGACGGTTCCCGGCTGTGGGCGCTCCGGAAGGGCCTTCGGTACATCAACATCTTATGTGCCCCCTCGCGGAGCACCTCTGGGTTACCGCCCGTGAGGTGTGATCGAGCGGAAGTGGGATTTGACGACTGATGCTTTCTAGGGTTTATGCTTTTTTGTTTTGAGGGTTGATTAATGGCAGGGTTGTCCGGTTGGTATCGCACGTACGGTGGTAAGTAGTCTGGTGTAGCGTTGGGGGTAGGATAAAACGATGTGTTCTGGGCTTGGAGAGTGACCTGAACGGGAGTACGATGTTATCGTGCTTATGCTACCATCTCTCTTCCCTCTCTATATCTGCTGCATGCTTGTCCCGAATACACCAGTTGGCAAATGTCGAACACGGACTGCTCTAAAAACGTAGCAAATTATGGTCATTAAACTAATCATCGACCCCCGATATAAAAAATATGGATGAAAAACAAAGCAGGAATGTAGAAAAGGATAAGGATAAGAGCACAAGCTCCTGGCAAAACCCCAGAGTAAAAGAAAGGAAACATGGGGGAGGGTACCAATATATACATATATAAAAGTGAATCCGGAGAGAGATAAGAATAATAAAGACTGCTGTTCATCACCACCGATTGCACAACCTCACCCCAACGAGGCCCGCAAGGCTATTATGATACCTTCCATCCTTTAGACGTCCATTAGAAACCCAATCATCCCAAATGAAAAAATGAAAAAGATCAAAACCGACATACAGCAGTAAAGAAAAAAAAACCCCCCCGAACCTCAGCCAAACCGTTCATTATACAAGAAAAAGTAACGCCATGCTCCTAATTGCCCTCCTCCAACCATCTCAAGGCCTCTCCCCCCCTACCCCAACTTAATTGGTGAGGGGCTCCCCTCCCCTCTTCTTCCAAACAACGGCGGCGAACTCGGCAAGCTAGCCCCCAGTCCACCCCCACCAGAACCACCGCCAAAACCCTCATCCTCAATCTCGTCATCCTCATAACTATCCACAACAGGACTGATACGTACCAGGCTCGGTGGGAACACAGACAACGGCTGTGGGGAGGACTGTGGGACTTGTAGGTGCGAGAGTGGGATTGATGTTTGGTTCGTCTGGACTTTGAAGAGGGCAACACGGAGGCGGAGTTTTAGGGTCGTTGCTGGGGATGGGGCTGGTCTGTTGCGGTCATGACGGAGGTGGTGACGGTGGGCGTCGTGTGTGAGAGGTGTGGAGAGAATTGTAGAAGTTGAAAAACGGTAGGGGGTTGATGGGTATGGGTACGGGGGAAGAATATGTGTGTCCTGCCGTCAATCAGCCAGTCAGTCGGTTACTGAGTCAATTTACATAATGGCAGATAGGGGAGAGAGAAAAAGCTTACCTCTTCAAGCTTCATCCCCCCACCGCCCAGCAATCCCCCCTCCCGCTCCTGCTCCTCGTCGAACCAGGCATACTCATCCTCCTCCTCCTCATCCTCCCCAACTACAACCACTCCTCCTCCACCTCCTCCTCTTCTACCACTTCCCCCTACACTAGCACTGACATACCGCCTCGGCGTACCCCTCGTCTGGTCACCGTAATAATCGCCGTCCTCGACCAATTCGCTGAAAAGCCGCTTCTTTCGTACAGAGCTGCGCCTCCGCAGACTCTCCGGTGTCGCCGCATCCGCTCCAGACTTGGCTCCTGTCCCTCCGGGTCGGGGCGTGGTATAGACGTTACCGTCCCGAGAAGTCAGGGCGCGGCGATTTACATTCGGTGTTGTCATTGCTTTTATTTTTGATTTCGGCGAGAGTGGGAATGTCTTTGTGGTGGTTGTTTGGGGGGTAAGGTACGGTAACTGCGCTCCTTTCTTCGGATGGCCGGTATTGTTTAGGTTCGAGAAGTCAGCAAAGGAGTGAGCGAGCGAGCCAATGATAGGCAAGTAAAGGATAGAAGACTGCAGTTCTAGCTCGGGCTGGGGTGTTCAGCAAGTATAAAAGTAGCTATCATAGAACAATCTGTAAACTCCGCTATCCCTTCCCCAAGTTGAAGCTTCTTCACCGTAAGATAGTCTTCCTGTCCCAAAAGGAAAAAAAAAAAACGAAAAGGAAAATGAACCCTTGCTGGTTCGATAAACCTAGCCGAGCCAAGACTCCGGGCTGACCCAATTCGGTCCACCGGTAGACTACCGTAATAAATCGAGTGGATTTGCTCGTCAGCCTCAGGGTGGGCGATAGTTGGTTGAGAAAAACGTTTGGAGCGATAGGAAGAACTATCGCCAGTATGATTGTCGATCGAATTTGAGGCAAGGATGGGGAAAAAGGTGCACTTTTTTTCGGTCGTTCTTGCACAATAGGTGCTGACCATAAGGTACTCCTAGGCGAGGCTGAGATCATGGGTTATCACTCTAGGATTCGACTAAATCACGATACTACAGCATTTCCCCTAGAATATTGCTGACTGGTCGGACGGCTCTAGTGAGAAGGATTCCAAGGTTTGGACACTCAGCGTTGGATGAATTGGCAATCGGGCAATCATCAGTGCTCTTGACTGGACTTCCCCCCCTCCGGAACTTATCGACTATGCGTTTCGAGTGCGAAACAACATGCACATGCCAGTATGGGGGTCGGAGAAAAAAGAGGTGTGCGGGCGGTTGGACGCGAATGCTTCCCAGGCCTGAATAGCTAAATCCCGTAGTCCCATAAGGTAACTACGGAAGTCATCCCGGGAGCTCATCGCTGAATCAACCTTCAGAGAAATCTAGATTACTACTCCATCTCATCAACATGCTCTCATGCCAGGAGCAGAATACAAGTATACCTTCCTCAATCAGTGAACACTAAAACATCACTCGTGATACAAACCAGGTTCATTCTTAATAACCCTGGCGCAAGTCAAACATTTTCACAGATTGATAATATATCAATAATAAATTAGAAACAACCTGTCTGCCCATTGAAAATATCTCTTCATATGATATCAACCCGCTCCAGTCGTCCCCGCCTAATAACTATAAGAAAAGAAAAAGTATAACCCTATGGATGATGTGATAAATTCAGAGGGATTTAAAGTAGAGCGAACGAGGAGACGATTGTAACTCCACACCTTAAAATTCTCAGCATTTGCTCTCCATGGGGATATTATACCAACCCTTACAGCATGAACCCAAACAATGGTATTTTACGATGCGAATACGAGTGTTACAAGGAAAAAAGAAGTGGAGAAAAAGTGCGCTAGAGGGAATAGAAGCAGAGGTGGGAAAAAGAGAATAGTGATATAAGTTTGAAGGGGAGAGTAAACGAATGAATGCAATGACAGACATTAAAAACAGTGAAAAGGATAAAAAAGGACAATCCAACAGCTAATGCCATGCCGCTCGAAATGCCACCAAGAACCATCATACACATGAACCATCGCCCCCCATCGACCGTGGTCCCAAACTACTTCAACTTTCTAGTACAGCTAGTTGGAACCGGAATCACTCATTACGCCTCTTCGGCTTCGACAAGCTTCTCACACGCTTCATGAGACCGCCGTTCTCGCCCGGTTTTCCATCGCCAGTCTGAGTTCTTCCAACAGAAGGTTTTCTTGGAGACCCGGGTGCTCTCCTATCCGACACAGAGATCGTTTCACCCTTTCTATCATAAGCACCATCGTAATCGCTAAAGAATGGATTGTTGTTGTTATGAGAATAATTTCCTCCCGGAGTCGTAGGGGAATACGGCCCATCAGTGGGAGACCTATTAGGAGGAGGAGGAGGACGGCGGTGCGATTGAATGGGGCCATCCGCAGCCCTGTTTTGACTAATCGATCTAATCTTTTGGGCCAACGATTTCTTTCGCTGCAAGCCATCACCATTGTTCATCCTATTTGGTGACTTAGGTCGGTCATCCGTCGATTCTGACTTCTGTACAGCTGCTCTCGATGCCGGTGTGCCATCCAGAAAAGTAGATGTGCCTAGGCCCGGTGTTTCATCCCCATGGACAATATCTGCATTCTTCTTTGGATCAAAGGCACCGACAGCTTTAGTAGATCCCAGTTCACTAGGAGCGGAGGGGCGTCTCCCAGAAGCCGTGAAATCATTGAAAGCCTCTGGATCCCTATTTCCAAAGAGGTGGGAGTGATCAGCTTTGGCATTTACTGGACCAAACCCAGAGAGGGCATTGTTGGGAGAATCAGCAGGGAATGCGTGAACAGGTGCAAGCCTTCTAGAGTTCTTCGCATTACGATGTGGATTACAGGCATCAAATGGACCGTCGTGGTGAAACACTAGAATCTATGGTGAGATATCGGTCGTAAGTAGAACTAGAATCGTGAAGTACTTACGCCCAGAGCCGTAAATGCCGGTAACATCTAGCTTATCAATAACATCTAGGGGTGCCCCATTCTTCTTGCGATCCCTCTCTCGCCGGACACGATCATCCTTGTCTTTACGACCCGATCCGGACCCAGATCCATGATCGCGAGGGCGTTGTTCGCGATGACGACGTTCGCGTCTCTCCTTATCTTTCTGCTCAGCCTCATGCACATCGATTACTGACGAGTCCGAATTCCTCCTGGGCCGTCTTCTGAGCTCACGATCCATATCCCGGGGCCTATCGGCAACGGGACGACCGTTAGGAGGGGGGCGTTGTCTCGGAGGTGGATTCCTAGGTGTCGAGTCAACTGGAATTAATTGAGCACCTTTCTCATCTGACGATCTTGAATGATGATGTCCATTTGACAGCTGCCTGTGCCTCTGTTGTGGCCTGTAGGGCGGCGGTGGCATATAATCCCTGCCATTGGATCGACTATACATATTATTTGTGTTGGTATCTCCGGAATGGTCGGTAACAGTCAGATTTTCCTAAGCGAGCACATTTATTAGCATCGCATCTGCTTTGTGGGGTACAGGTCAAGGTTGACATACAAAGAGCTCTGCAGTAGCACCCGTGAATTGTGGCCGCAATGCAGAAGAGGAATCGAAGGAATTGGCCTTGTGGGCGGTGGAAGGGCGTTCGGTAGCGAAGAGATCGTCTTCGAAAACGTCAAGAAAAGGGTTGCGAGATTGTGGCCTGCCACCAGTAGACGCGAAAGAGAACCGTTCGTTGGTAGCGGAGGCGGGAGAAGTGGGAGTATTTGAGAGTCTGCGACGGAAGGGATTATTTGTCCCAAGCTCGATAGATGGGGGTGGCCGTCGATCTACTGTGTTGAAATTGAGGAAAGGAACGCATACGTTAGCATTTCCGGGATCAGGAAACAAAACCCGGGACGAGCAAGGCAAGGACAATAATGGTGCGGCAAAAAGAAGCAGGATTTGGGAGAAGATAACGCACCTGGAACAGGGGGCTGTACGAGCGACATTGTGGGATTGTAAGCTTGTGAATGCGGACTGGCTGAGAAGAGGTAGGCGATTTGCTGGGTAGTAAAGGAGGGGAGGAGTAATGGCGGTTGAATGGATTGATGTGAATTTGAGAGAGAGCGTATAAGTGGAAGAAGACAGGGTATGTTTCGAAACAACGGGAAGAGCGGAGGAAGTAAAGGACGGATGACGGTGTGTCCGTGTGTGTGTGGTCAAGAAGTACGGTAGGCAGTCCGGGTCCTTTAGGAATCCTTTTCTCCCGTGCCTTTCTCTCGTCCACGACAATAGAAAAGAAAAGAGCTTGTCTGGGAGCGAATTCAGATGAGAGGGATTATTCCACAAGATGCGGTAAGCGTAGCAGGAAGCAAGCAGCAAGGAGAAGGGAGCGGGAAGGAGGGAAAGGTTATGGGAGACAGGAAAGGGAAGCTTGGGAGTTTCAGAAACGCCAGGCGGCCCTGCCAAAATAAGAGCTCCAGTCGCCGCTTCCAGGGAAGATCCGCTCTTGCCTCAACTTGAGGTGGATCCCTCGGTTGACCAGTCGGGAACGCCCCACCTACAAAGGAAATTGCAGAGAGGCTAGTGAATTTGGTAGGGAATTGGTTGTAAAATGGATGATTGAAAATAATGAGAAAAAAATACGGTGGTTGATTGATTCGGCCCTTAACAACTCTCGCGCATTTACCGTTATCGAGAGGAATTGGGTGTATGATAGTTGTTATGATGGTTTATGGTGGGTAGAAGGGGGGGGACGGGGATAAGCAAAGAGAGCGAGAGGGAAATGAGGGGGGATGGAGGAGAGTGGGAGGCGGAGATGGAGAGAAACAAAGAGACGGGGAGGGAAGGAGGGGGACGGAAGGCAGAAAGTGAGTGAGAGAATGGGTGAAAAAGGGTTCAAAGTTCGGGGCATAGAGAGGTATAGTATGATACCAGTACGATACCCTCTACTGTAACTGGAGTGTTCAACTTCAAACCTCACCATCGTGCCTATCTACGAGTACAGTACAAGTAGCGAGTGGCCTTTGCTTTTTTTTTTTTGAATTTCTTTTGATTCTTCCGAGAATGGGCCCTGACCATTTCAGGGGGGGTGGTTGGGAAGGGTGCAAGTTGCAGTGGACGGGCACTTTTGGTTGCAGCCTCCGTCTCCCTCATAATGGCACAGAGCTAAGCTCTCTTCCATTGTGCACTTTCTTGGCTTCCAACCCACAGTGATGCTTCCCCACAGCTCTGCGCAGCACCGTACTCAGCGCACTCTACACATGATGTACTGCACCCAATTGGTGAGACCAAGTGATTATTCTGGTCTAGTGTTTAAGTTTAACTACTGCTATTTCTCGAGTGACGCGCTCAGGACTCAGCCTCAGACCCGCCCTGGGGA
The DNA here is from genome assembly GCA_003313605.1 of Tuber umbilicatum. Classification (NCBI taxonomy): domain Eukaryota; kingdom Fungi; phylum Ascomycota; class Pezizomycetes; order Pezizales; family Tuberaceae; genus Tuber; species Tuber umbilicatum. The sequence continues at coordinate 42,014 of QLOI01001468.1, forward strand.
GTACCGTAAAAGACCCTCAGCCAAAAGTGTTAGTGAAATGGCTTTTTTACACCGGAAGCACCGATTCCTAGCTGCCCGCAGTCCGGGAGCCATGGAGGACCTCGCAACCCGACCTCCGGCATCAGGTGAAGGCTGCAGTGAAAAAACAATTGGGCAGGTTGTGGGCATTACCGGTATTTGAAGCAATTACACTTCTACTTGGAGACTGTAGTTACGAGCACTAACGAACCGCAGCGAACAACCTGAACACGTTCGGTGGAGCGAGCAGTGGAATACTTATAGTGCCAACCCTCGGTGGCGGGTCCCGGAATCCCTCTCAAAATACATATATGTAACTGAATGGTGAACGAGGTACAGGATGCACTCTGTCCGATTGGAGAAGGTGGGAAAACAGAAATCATAGACGTCGCCGGTACCGGAATTGTATCATTGTACGAGTAGAAGCAGGGAACAATGCAGTTGGCCGGGTACTGAATATACGGCAGCACCTTTGCCTCCTCCGCAGAGGTCTCCTTCTGCATCTACGGCACTCCCCTCTTAGTATTATAAACTACCGGTACTCCGTTACCTGCTTCAATCTACAGTCTCTGTCCATCCTGGGATCCGGCAATCGAGTTGAACATGTATATCTTGTAACCTTTGCAGCAGATTTTCAGGCCTACAGATAGCCTGCTTCAATAGGTGGTGGTCTTTCAAGAATTGGAAGCTTGTCCTTGATTACCATGCTGTACTGTACTGGTTCTACTAACAAGTCTTATCCGATTGCAGGGGGAGGAGGTTGCTATCGTCATTATACTCGTACATCCTGTGTAAAGTATCATACTCGAGTGCGAAGAACCCTGTCGGCCCGCTCAACATTTACGGGGAATTACCGACTGGATTTACCAGTACTTGTACCTCATTCCGGCAATACCCCAGCCAAGTACTCGAGTACGGTAGGTACAAATACGCAAAGCTTAGACCGTGATCGGTGCGCTACTGGGGGACGATAAAACGGTAGGCTATTTATGCTGGTAGACTTTTAACTGTTCTAAACTTTCCTCATGACCATCGGGGTCTGTGCTAATTTCTTATGGTTTCTTGGTACAGAATGCTGTGGTATCAGCATCTTTCTAGGCAAGATGTAGATGATTTGATGGGTGGCTGGTGCCAGTGAAGATAATTCCGGGCCAGCGAATGATGGAGAATGCAGTAGAGACCAGGTTTTTAGTTATGATATAAGCTGAGAAAATAAGGACCCCCAACCAGAGTATCGTACAATAAAATAGTTCTAGGAACCGAAACGAAACCACGGACTCCATCCCACAAAGTAAACATTTTTGTCTCACCCAGTCGGCCTCCTCGAACACACCAGAGAATCTTCCGGATACCCTGCAAAGCCTCACCAGTTGCTTACGCAGCGCCACTGCGAAAAAAACAAAAAACGGGTCAGTCAGTAATGTTCTAGATGAGAGCGATTGAACCGGCGTTTTTGGTGGCAGGTGTCTTCCGGGCCGGCGGGGGGGGGGACACGTACACTAAAATATTGTTGACTGGGATGTGGACTGGTGGGTAATTCGGTCAGTAAGGGTGCATCTGGCTGTATGTTGAAGGTTTGGTAGTCTTACTGAGCTTCACGATAAACCCGATAACTCCCATAATGACGAAACCAATACCAACAGCTTGAGAGATCTTGATAAACTCTCTCTTGTCCGCTATAGTTTATAGGAAGGTTAGCGCAAAAAGCTCAAAGACCGATACGCCATTGTGAGGATCATACGCTTGGTGCATCGGTTGATGAAAAGAGTTCCGTCCTTTAGGAACTCGCGAGGAATGTCGGCCATTTGAGCAAATTGGTCAGACATCGTGAAGAGGGGTATGTGGTGGTGGAGGGACTGGCTTGAGGCAGGCAGTGAATGTATAGACGAGAGAAAGGATAGTGGGATTGTCTTTTCGAGAACAGTGGTTGAAGAATCTAGAAGCAGAGGGAGCGCGAAGGTGGAAAATAGCTGGCAGCAGCTTAGGGGAAAGGAGAGGTGTTCTTTGACTACATCTATGCCTGAGAATTTGCTCTTCGGGCGTAGCATTGATCATTGGAAGGATCGAAATCACGTGCCAATATTCCGTCGGCTTACAATAAACCTCCATCCTTACCAGTCCCTCATCCATCCGCCGTCCTCGCCATCTGCCTTTCATCAACCCGGAAACTGAATCTCGTTATCACCAGCACCTGCGGGTTCATCGAATCTATTATACGAATTGCCTTTTGAGCAAGATGGCGCTTAATAGCTTCTTTCATAATAAGATCGAATCACTTGAGCTTGAGATTATTGAGAGGAACTCGAAACTGAGGAGATTGGAAGCCCAGCGAAATGACTACAATTCAAGAGGTTTGTGTTGTTATTCTTTCTATCTAGATAGGAATATGCCTCGCTTAGATATAATGATGGAGGTTGGTCGCTTGGAGGGTCTGCAAGTATTGTTTCGATATGTGCAAGTCTCCTTTAAAGATTCCAACCCTGGGTCAGCTATCGTTTATTTCGTCTTCCATCCGTCTTAATGTGGACATCACTTCTTGGGATCTTGGTACTAACACTGCTACTGTGAGCAGTTCGCCTCCTCCGCGAAGAGCTTGGGTTGCTCCAACAGCCAGGGTCTTATGTTGGGGAAGTGGTGAAAGTGATGGGAAGCAAAAGGGTTTTGGTGAAAGTACATCCAGAGGGGAAATATGGTTCGTCTGGGTCCGGCTGTTTCTGCGAATTTTCAACTGATTGGTTTAGTTGTTGATGTGGCCGATAGCGTCGATATATCTAAGCTCACTCCCGGAAAACGTGTGACTCTGCTTTCAGATACCTACCGGTTAGAGAAGATGCTACCGAGCTCGGTAGGCTGGCCCGTTACTCCTATGACAATGGTGGGGCTAATGTGCTACTAGGTTGATCCTCTTGTTTCTCTCATGATGGTCGAAAAAGTTCCGGATAGCACATATGACATGATTGGCGGTCTCGATCAGCAAATTAAAGAAATAAAAGAGGTCATTGAGCTCGGATTAAAGCATCCAGAACTGTTTGAATCTCTTGGGATTGCCCAGCCAAAGGGTGTGCTTTTATATGGGCCTCCCGGAACTGGAAAGACGCTTCTTGCTCGCGCGGTGGCTCATCACACCGACTGTCGTTTTATCCGTGTATCGGGTTCTGAGCTGGTGCAAAAATATATCGGCGAAGGATCTCGTATGGTTAGGGAGCTTTTTGTTATGGCCAGGGAGCATGCTCCAAGTATCATTTTCATGGACGAGATTGATAGTATTGGTAGTAGCCGTGTTGAGGGCAGCTCTGGTGGCGACTCTGAAGTTCAGAGGACTATGTTAGAATTGCTCAACCAACTGGATGGCTTCGAGCCTACAAAGAACATTAAGGTTATCATGGCAACGAACAGATTGGACATCTTGGACCCTGCTCTGCTAAGGCCTGGGCGAATTGACCGAAAGATAGAATTTCCCCCTCCAACGTTAGTTCGCTCGTCTTGGTTTTAACCCAGAGATGCTAACTGCGGACGTAGTGTCGAAGCTCGTGCGGATATCCTTCGAATCCACTCTAGATCAATGAATCTTACCAGAGGCATTGATCTCAAGAAAATTGCGGAGAAGATGAGTGGATGTTCCGGTGCTGAGCTTAAAGGTGTATGCACGGAAGCAGGCATGTACGCTTTGCGAGAACGAAGGATCCACGTAACGCAGGAGGATTTTGGTAAGAAATATAATATCCTTGCAGTCTCGGCTTAATGTTTCTTTATGTTGGGTGTCTGTCACAAAATTAGATTGTTTCTAACTCGTGTGCGGCTGCAGATTTAGCGACGGCCAAGGTTCTAAATAAGCATGACGACAAAGAAATGAGTTTGTCTAAATTGTGGAAGTAAATGGACAGCTCTCTCTGTACCCTAATTGCATTTGCTATTTGGTAAAGGCTAGTTTTTTGTCGTTACCCGCGTCATGATTGTTGATTGAACATGGTTGTGATTTCCTTGAATAGAAGGAGGACTCTTCGCATTAAACGAGTTTTACAACCCATCGTAGCTATGTAGAGTATCTGAATACCCTCGATTTCATGACATTGCTGTCATCTCGTTATTGTTGTCAGGGTCTTTTTTATTTTTTATTTTTTATTTATTTGTAGAGGTCTTTTGGGAGCACACGAGTAACACAAATTCTCACTCGTCCATAAGTGCCCTTCGGTGGTAGTGTCCGGAGGGGTTAACTCTGATCTTATCTGATTAAAGTTGATGTGGCGTTAGATCTTGGGCTGTTTTGAACCTAGCGGCGCGACCCTGGGTTGGATACGATGACGTTATTAGATGATTTGGGTTTACAAATTTCTTTTTGTAGCCAGGAGTGGTGGGATGGAGGGGTAAATTGTATAGGGCTAACCCCAACCTGATATGAGCAGCAGTCTCGCTTTTTTCTCGGATAACTTATTGCAATTTTGGCCTTCCGAGTGCATCCAGAGTGAAGTGGAAAAT
>QLOI01001469.1:0-25927 GCA_003313605.1 Tuber umbilicatum
TCAGCCTGATCGGGATTGACACCCCCTCGTTCCAAAAGCATCTTTACTACCCCCTCATGCCCATTCCCAGCGGCCCACGAGAGTGGCGTTTGGCCATTGAAGGTATCAGCCTGATCAGGATTGACATCCCCTCGCTCCAAAAGCATCTTTACTACCGCCTCATGTCCATTCCTAGCGGCCCACGAGAGTGGCGTTTGGCCATAGAAGGTATCAACCTGATCAGGATTGACATCCCCTCGCTCCAAAAGCATCTTTACTACCCTTTCATGCCCGTTCCCAGCGGCCCAGCAGAGTGGCGTCCGGCCATACCCGGTATCTGCCATGTCGGCTTTGATATCCTCTCGCTCTAACAGCAACCTTACAACCTCGTCATGCCCTCTTACAGACGCCCATGTGAGAGCGGTACCCCCCATCCTATCAGTTGCATTAACATCCCATTCCTTCATCTCTAATACAGCACCAACCATCCGCATGATCCCGAGAAATGCTACCCCGTGGAGTCCTGTAAGCCCCGTCGATTTCCCCCCCCAGAGAAAATGAGCGCCCAAGCTTCCACCTCTGCAATAGTGCAATAGCATTAGCTGAGCAGAAATATGCTCATCAAATCTATCCAGAAGTCTTAGTGCAAGAGCCTTCACATTTCCCGCCATCCCCCTTCTTGTGTACTCTCCCCAGTAACAAGAAGCGTATTGGAGAAGCGGAGCCGCTTCGGGCGCCGAGTAAAGAGTTGGCGAGAGATTCCGGACACATTTAAAATTGAGGTATGTTAGGCAAATCTCCGCAATTGTGGAGTGGGGGCTATAGAATAAGTTCGAATCCATCGAGAGATACTCTTGCAGAGTATAGTGTACCAGTCGGACGGTGGATGAAGAGGCCTCGACCGCGACAAGCCCCATACAAGATGCTACGAGTGTCCGCAATGCAGGAACATTTTCGACATCCATATCCGTGGATCCAACCTCCACCCCCAAGGCATGACAGAGCTCCTCAGCCCGTAATGGTCGCTCTGAATACAACACCCACATCAGGACCTTTAGTCCAAGTGTTGATTTATTTCCCTTCTGTGCCTTCAGTCGGGTTAGGGTTGCGGCGTAGGCATCACTCAATCCGTTGCCCTTCGTCATCTCTTCTAGCTTCTTCCTTCTCTGACGAATTGTCACCTCTCCCAAAATAGTGTCGACATTCAGCGAAACAAGGAGAAATCTACGCACAATTGTGGATAAGTATTGGCTAATGATAGAGTGGGAATGATAAATCCGCCTACTCACATATCCGATATCTTTTCCAGGATAACCCTAACAATCTCAGCCCGCAAATCATCATTCATCGCCTCTGGATCGGGGTCCTCGTCCAATCTCATCTCTAAATAACTTTTAACATCATCTGCGGCCGAAATAATGGGTATCACAACCGCCTCGCCAAAATATCGTTGAACATCTCCCATGACATGGGGCCTTCCAGTGATGAATATTCGCGTTCTAGGGGACTCCCGAATAATATCTCTCAGTGACTCCAGTAGCTTTGGCAGATGCTTCGGTAAGCATTCGTCGAGTGCATCAATGCAGATGAAAACTTGGGGTAGTGAAGCGATGGTGATCCTCAACATTCTCATCAGATCCGGAAGTCGAAGCCCTCTGCCACCAAACTCCGCTTTCGCTTTATCAAACTCCTCGCGCAGATAATCCGGGATATCCCCTCTGCCTATCAGCTGCTTCAAAATAGCTCCCATCATATTGGTGATTGTCTGCTCTTGTTGAGCAAGGAAGTCACAGTACAGGCCAGTAACGATGATATCCTCCTTCCTCGCCTGATCACACAGCCTGTCGATCACCAGGGAACTAGTATTTCCGACCATCAGCAACCTTCGCTTTCCAATGAATCCCACCACTTACCTTAGATACGTCTTGCCCACTCCCGGATTCCCGCTGCAAAACAAGACTGCCTTATCGGCTCCACCTTCACTACCCCTCCACTCCCGAAACTCGCTTGCTTCCAATAGCCAATCTCCCACACCGTCGAATCGCTCGTTGCGCACACCCTGATGTCTGTGATTTGGCTCTAGCGGAGAGAGCCATCGCATAATCTCTGCATCCCCGTCGGACTTATAGATGGTTTGGTTGAAACAACCTGTTATGTTGCCGCAGCTGGCATTCCCGTCACCAAAGTTGAGTTGTACATGCGTAGTTCGAGCCATGGTACTCTGTCCAAAATGTTTGTTGAATGCAGATATGGTGCAATAATTTGTAGAAGTATCGGGGGAGTTTATAAACTTCAGTGATCAAAGCTGAAAAAAGCGGGGAGATGCTTCCTGTGTTACACTAAATATCCAATCACTTGGGGAGGGCACATGACTAATATGAGACATGCCCTGAGAACGCTACCGCTACTCTGATAGTATTATCGTACCGTAGGCTGCAGCGCTCATTCATTATCTCTACCGAAAAACTCAAAGCGTGATGTCGAGGAACACCCCAGCACGCACCCCGTCTAAATACAAAGTTTGCTACTGATTGATCGAGCCCGAGGCCAATGAGTAAGAACTGTACTCGATTATATTTGGACGGGGTCTGCATTCGGGTGTTCCGAGATCGTAAGAGTTTGTAATTGTGCTTTGCGCTTAACCCGCTCTGGGGTTAATTCAACACACGATGCCCGACCTCATAGAGATAAAGGGCTACGATGTAACCTTAAAAATGATTTTTGATGATCCGGTGCTCTACTCACAATACTGGCCAGAGCGCCCTTTTTCTTCTTCTCCTCTTCAATGCCTGTACCGCAAGATAATACGAACAAATGTAGGCACCACCAGTTCTGCCAGATCCGCAGCATTAAAAGAATCAGGTATCGAGATTAAATCCCCCATGGTGTCGATCGTACCGAAAGAAAAAAGAACACCTTCGAGAGCAAGGAAATTGAGGCTCAGAGTTCATACCGAGGCAGTATCCAAATCAAAGTTCTTGTAACAAGAATATACAGAAATGACCGAGAATCGAACGCAGTATCTCTCAAAATACCTTCAACGAGGTTGTCCACATTCACCCCTGTGGGCCGGGCACCTGGCGCTTGATTGACCAGGCGCACCCTAATAGTACAAGCGCGAGGCACCATATTTCCCCTTCCTAGACCTACCACCGCTGTATCTCTCCATCTCGTTCCATCCCCTGCTCCTCATTTCGGACAACCCCTTTCAACGCTGAAGGGCTTGGGCTCACATCGCGAACCCACCTACGATAACCAGGCTGGCAGCCAGTCTTGTGAGCAGCGTGGGTTCAGACCCGGGGGAGATCCCTTTTACTCCGGTATTGCGAGATGACAGGGGATACAGTGCTATTCTGTACACTCGGGTTGCCGGGGAAGCAGCGGCCAAGGCGAGAGTGGAGATATTGTAGTCTACCGAGACCTACTCTGGAAAAGAGCTTCCAGGAAACCACATGACGTATACCGCTGCCAGGAGGTCCCGGAAATATCCACGGAGCTCGGAGGGAGCGGGTGAAGAGTGCTGATGATGAGTGCACAGCTTTGAAACAAAATTTGTCAGTTGTCGTTCAGTCGCTTTGGCCTACCTTTTCCCGGACAGCGCAGAACTTTTCGTGATAGTTCTCTTTCTTTTCCCCTCACGTTCCCCTCTCTCCTCTCCCAGGGGGTTTGCACAATACCTACTAGGGCTGAGAAAGTGTACGTGTATCAGGTGTAGCGCCACTTCCACTTCACAAGGGCCCTACGATTGAATTCTCGCCGCCTGCAGGCCACCGCATCAACCCACCCCAGTACACAACCCTCTTCCCCCCCTGCCTCCTTCACGCTTCTCTTCTATGGCACCACATTTCACACCACAATACCCCTCCCGGCCCCAAAACAAGAAAGAAGCATTCCCATACTACCACGGTTACTCCTCGTTCATGATATATCACTCGATATTGCAGACACATCCAAGAATACCTCCACATACCAAACAAACCAAAAACAAGTTCCAACTCTGCACCTCCCGCAAAGTACCGCAATAGCTCTGGCATGAAAATACTTCCGCCCACCCTGCACCAGAAATTTCTCAAAAAACTGCCACGCCGCTCCCCCTCTCTTCCTCCCTTCCTCTTCCCTAACCCTTGTGCGTCAGCTTTCCAGCACTCGCCGGTTCGCCCGTTATTTCGCCGGAGCCCCAAGAATCCAGCCGCTAGGATGTGCCCGACCGCCCCAACTTACCCCACCTAACAGGATTACAGTGCGGGAGGGTGCAGAACACACAGGAGTTTGTGAGGGTGCGGGAGCCGGCGAAATAAACAACCCGGAGGAGCGGAGCGAACCTTTGGTCCCTCCCCTTTGTTTACTAGCCCGATTTTCTGTTCGTGGTGTGTCGCCGGCTTGCCCGAGCGGCTTTCTGTGAATCCTCTTTTTCCATCCACCCGTCCGGGTCGAGCACCCACTGTTGAAATGTCCGTTACTTCTTGCCCTTCGGCCGGTGGATTTCCCGCCCGTCTTCCATCCCGCCGATTCCCTTTCTACCTAATCGCTGCTGCCAGCGGTACTAGCGCAAAGTTTAGTAGAGTGGAGCGAACCCGAGATTTATGAGGCAGGTATGAAAAGGAGATTAAGTAATCCCGGGTGGCTGAATTATGTTTTTATTTCACTGTGGGTATGAGCGACAGGCATCGTCAGCCTCAATAGGGTTCTTTTACTGGGTTTGCTTGAGTTGGGTATTGTGCTATTATCATAAACTCTTTCACCGGGTCCTATCGTACCGGCTGGTGAGCACCCCGGGATTGCCCCAAGGGTCTACTTGGCTAAATTTGGTTGCGCTAGCAATCCTTGGTTATAAGTCTCAAGGATGCTATCACTAAAAATCGGAATAATTTTTGATTATATTTTTGCTTAACACCGGGCATTCGGGAAGTCAGAGACCAGTACTAAGTTAACCCCTCACCCAACCCCGGTTCCTTTCAAAGAAAAATCTATAATAATATTATGACATTATTATGACATGACTTCTCAATTACCAATCCTCAATCTTCCCTTTCCCAACCCCCCTGCGGCTCCATTGGTGCTTCCCCTCGGGCTTCCTCCTCTTCTCATCGTACAGCGCTTTGGCTAACTGCTTATATAAAAACCCCGTAGCCCTATGAAATTCAATGTAATGATCCGAGTCAGTGAACCACTGCACGCGCATCTTCTCAGGACTCACGCCCTCATAGACTAGCGTATCGACGAAAGCAGCCGAGTGCTGGAAATGCACATTGTCGTCACCGGTTCCGTGCTGGATGAGGAAGCCGCCCGCAACGTTCTTGAATCCGGCAGTTTTGGTTATCGCGGAGGCGTTGTAGCCCATGCTGTTGGTAGTTAGGAGTTTCATGTAGCGTTCGGTGTACATGCTATCGTAGAAGCGCCAGTCGGTTACTGGGGCAGTCATCTTTTCTGCTTTAGTGGCCGGGTCAGGAGCGGGGGTAGGAGAGAAGTGGGGACGGTACATACAATGCCTAAAGAGAATGCTCCGGAATCTAATTCGAGAACTTTGCCTGCAAGGTACCCGCCATAGCTCCACCCCCAGATTGCAATCTTCTGCGCATCGACATAGTCTCGCTTTGCATACTCTCTAGCGGCCCAAACTTGATCTTCCGCCTCCAATTTCCCAAACTGACCTTTAACCTGAATGCGGAACTTCCGTCCTTTATACCCCGTCCCACGATTGTCCACACTTACGACTATATACTCCAACTCAGGATCCGATCCCAAGTACGCGCGAAAGTCGACCGTCTGGCGGAATGTCTTCGCCGTGTATTGCGAGGCTGGGCCACCATATATATCAAATAGCACCGGGTACTTCTCCCCCTTACGGAACTTTGGCGGCAGACGCTCCAAGAAGTTGAGCTCATATCCATCTGGGTGCTTGAGTGTCGACCAGGAGATTTTGGGAAGGTCATATTCAGAAAGTTTGTTCATAAGGGAGGCATTGTCATTTATCGCTCGGATGGATGTGTCGGAGCTTATGCTGCGGAGTTCTTGCCATGGCACGTTTGGTCCATTATAGTTCAGAATGTAGTACCCCCTCCCAGAGGAGAAGCTAGCAGTGTAGCAGCCTTCCTTGGTAATGTCTGCGAGGGGTTTTTTGCTCTTGCCATCGAGACCCACAGAAAAGACGTGGCGTTCTGTAGAATGACGCTCAGTGGATTGGTAATGGATTAGACCGCGCTTAACGTCGATTGAGAAGATCGCAGTGACTACCCAGTTTCCAGAAGTCAACGCGCTCGGTTCACTGCCAGACACCGGATAAAGGTAAATATGCGGCCAACCGGAATGGTCCGAGATATCCACATACGAGGGAGTAGAAAGCCCGGGGATATCTAACCAAAAGAATTAGCAATTCTTCCGCAATTATTAGACACTCCAGAACAAAAAGCTCACAAGCTATAGCACCAAAGTTGTCTAACCATCCATCTGTGCCATCCCTCTCCCTCACAACCTTAGCATCCCCACTCTCAACATCAACCAAAACCAACTTCTCCTTATCCTGTGTCCTGTTCCGTGTGCGGAAAATGACACGCTCATGCTTCTCCGCGACCCAAGCAACCTCGGATATAATCAAATTATCCGGAGTGTAAGCCTGAAAGTCAATCTTCCTCGGGGCAGACAGGTTGTTGACCTCGAGTAGATGAAAGGTAACGGTGGGGTTTTTCTCCCCTACTTTAGGATACCTGATACGGAGCTCTTTAGGGTAAGGTGGGGCAACCCGTTTCCCGGCCATGTAGTACGGCACGGTATATGTTGGTACCTGCATTAGGCTAGTTTAGTAGGACAAACGCACACCGGTTTAGTAGAAAATATGAGTCGAAGGCATACTCCCGTCTCATCAAACCTCAAAAATGCAAGATACTCCCCATCTGGCGAGAACCACAAAGTATACCTGTCCTCGAAAATCTCTAACTCCCCACCAAAAAAAGTAATTGGAGGGTGGGAACAGTCAATTCTATCTTCCCGCAAGAAAAGTTGAAGGAGAAGTACAAACCCTCTTCATAAACCCAATCCGGTACTCCGTTAAACACATTCTCCCCCCCATCATTGGTAACCCTAGAGCTCACCCCATCCTTCCAAATGAATAAGTCATTGCCCCGGACATAGGCAATCACATCACCATGAGGGCTCCACTCCGCATACTGCACATCTCCGCTCTGTCCCTCGACAAGGGGAACCAAGGTCTTCCCCTCCACGCTCCAAACGAAATAATCCGCGAAATACGAGTAACGGTATTGCTGTGTGTAGTTTGCACTAAAAAGGACGTGCTTCGCAGATGGCTGGATGGAGTAGTCATAGTAGTCCAGCTTCAACTCTGCCTTGTCGACAAATATGCTACTAGCATTCGTGACGATGTTCCGCAGTATGAGGCTGGACGTTGAAGGGTCCTGCGCCACGTATGTCCCGTCCGAGGAATTCCCGGCAGAAATCCATCGCAGGGTAGTTCGCGAGACGCTAAAGTTGTTTGAGAAGGCGTCGGCGAAAGTTACTAGCTTTTTAGCATAAGAGGTGGGGTCTCCTCCGTCCTCTGCTAGTGAGGCCGGCGCTGCCTGGGAGATGGATGACAAGCCCAGAAGGGAGAGCAAGAGCGCCGTAGAGAACATCATTTTTCCCCCAAACGATAGGTGAAAGGAAGGCGATGCTCAAGAATTGCTCCTCCGCTCTTTATATATTACCTCACCACAACAGCCAATTTCCCAATCTCCTAAAAAAGGCTTCATCTTCCGGTAATTTCCTCGTGCAAGTAACCAATACTTGACAGTGTGCTGCAGCGCGCCGACCAATTCATGGCCACCAACTACAAAACAATCCCCGCAAGTAAACGTCCCCTTTATCCCACCGTTCCGCACAACCCCTTGTCATGTCCGCTGCAATACACTTTTATTGTACTGTATTGTTTCTTGAACCCCCTTGCTCGTTAACCCCCTCCTTTAGCGTAAACCCTGATTAATTCTCCGACCAAACACCCGCATACGTCAGTAGTGCATATTGCTATCGCTCAATCCCCATGCAGACAAAATCGCCCGTTATGTTTTTAACACCTTGAACCTTTCCTCTCTCTCTAATACCGGACACTTGCCCATAATCTACGATTTAAAATGACACCGGATGAACTTTCTAAATTACCCCTGCAAGACGAATATCTGGCTCCGGATATTCCCCTTGAAGTCCTCCACGGAAGAGAAGCACACTGGAGCAAGGGCGTGCTTGCTAAAACTCGAAGCATTATTCGCAAGTAAACACTGAAAAACTACTCCCGGATAAACCTACCGCCCTGCGATTAGGTACCGTAGTCAACAATAAAAGCGGCACACAAATACACGCAAAGGCGTTCAGTTGGGCTATGATATTTATTACGGAGAGGATGCCGGTAGTGGCAGGAGCTTTTGAGTCGGGAGATCCCGACCTGCTTGCGGAAGGACGGGGAGCAGATCCGGCGACGGGTACCTTACATGTAGTCTAGAGGTGCTGCAAGATTTGGAACTGCGCGCTGTTACATAATCGACAGGGACCTGGCAAGGTGTTAGTGATAGAAGTTCTGAAAACAGATCTGGGATGTCGGGAAAAAAATGTACAGTATACCTGTCGCTCTTTTTCAAATAGGCAACTACTCGACATATCTATTGATCTAGGTCGCGGTGCTAGGATTCCAACTCAAAATGATTCATAGCCTCTACAGCTCGTGTTCTGTGATTCTATCATAACATACCGGCAGCACTTTTGAAGCAGAGCGCCACCAGCAGCACCCTAAAGATCACCCGTCAACATAGCATGGGGGTGGCTCTGCGTAATGTGTAGGTCACCACGGCGGTATCTACCGGTAAGGATAAGCGACTTTAGTATTCATTGCCGGAGGGAGATCATTGTCTCCATCTCGCCATCTTGCAGGCCCCCCAGCTCTGTGACGGCGGTGCCTCCCCAGACGCACTGCAGAATGGGCGGAGGTGTGGAGCTTCCCTGGCCTACCTCTTGGACGTAATGCCGTGGGTGGAAATGCTATTCCGGTGGTTCACCCGGAATTGCAACAGCCATCACTGAACTAATTTCATCGAAAGTCTCCAGCGGACGGTTTAGACATCAAAAAAGACTTTATTGATAAAGGGACATACCTACGCCCCCCTAACCAAATAATCATTCGCAGGGATACATTGGTCTCAGGCAGTAAGATAAATTGTGTCAGACGGCTCAACCAGCCTGGTATTTGGACCACCGGTAGCATCGCCGGCGGCATTCGTGTCTCGGGAAGAGAACAGGCAAAAAAAAAAATACATAGTTGTGTCCCAAACAATCCTTAAGAAGCAGCTCAGAGGCCTACCCTGCCAGTAGCAAGTATCCCATTTCCGAACCGATAGAGTGCAAGAAAGTGCAAATACCTTTTCGTTCTTGTAAACTTACCAAGCAGGGCACATTCTAAGTGATGAAATCGAAATTCACGGAGCATCATATACCCAGGGCGAATAACAAGAAACGAGTTATATCCGTGACGCTTTCAACATGGTCTGAAATTTATCGTTCGGTGCAAGGATCCTTGCGGGGAGATGGTTAGGAGCGAATGGCGAGGCTCCATCCCCGGGGATCCGCCTTGTAGTCCCCGGGGATGGTAAAAAAACCATTCTCAAGGATAAGTGCAGGGATACACCACCTGTCAATTTTGTCGGAATTTCCCTCAATGTCTGGCTACGCTGGCTACAGATGTCCCCGGCCGTGGTGGGATTCCCCTCCCGTTTTGTAGCCTGGACGGGCCTTAAATCTAGAGGACTCGAGGTTTGCTGTTGATATGTAATCTGTGGTGGCGGTACTGCGGATGGGGAGCGGCACGGTATTACGGTACTATAGTAGGGAGATGGGAGCAAAGAAACCCGGAGACCTACGCACAACAATATTTAAGCGATATCTCTACTCACATGTGAAGACTTCCGCAGCGGTAGTGATAATTTGTGCGGTAAATGGGAATATCACCCGAGCCATAGAAACAAATTCAGCTCAAGCTATGAAAAACTACTAAAATCGCTTCACTCTTGGCATCAGGAGATTGGCTAGAGGGGTGCAATCGTTAGTAAGTTACACAAATTTTTTATCCCCACCTAACCTCCGTCCTCAAAATCAGATACCGCCGTCATTACCATTAATCCCATCGCTACCACAAATCCAACCACTTTCAAAGCCTTGGTATGATGATATCTCCCCCCCTCCACCGACCCACCCGACCTCACTAGAACAAAAAAAAAAGAAAGATAGAAAAGTGAAAACAAATCAAACCATATTCCCTCCGGTCCCACCAACCGTTCCACCGGGCGCGCCATCATGATGCGACCCCTTCTCGGACCGATTCCAGCGACCATGACCGCGGACACGACCATACTCCATAAACTCCAGTCTCAAGCGCTCGAAATCGATATCCCTCGTGGAGAAGATCAAGGCCAGGGAGAACACGCCTTGGGAAAAGAGGTCCAGGACGCCGTAGAAGACGGCCGACGAGTCATTTTGTATGACGTTTCCGCCTTCGGAGAGGCCCCAAGAGATGGGATATAGGAACCTGAGGGAGTTATGAGTGAGTGAGTGAGTGGCTGAGGCGATTGAGCATGGGTCGAAGGAGTTTACATGAAGAATAGCGTGTACGCCGCTAGTCCAGAAAATATCTTGTGAACGCCTGTGTCTATCCTGCTAGCGTACTTCCTAGCGACGCCCATCACTTGCCAGATGATGAAGAAGTAGACTAACAAAGCAAAGACGTAGAATCCCCATTTGTAGACCGAAGGAACAAGACCGCCGACAAGGAACATTGTCGCCCAAAGCATTGTCAACCCTATCGTGCTATAAGTTACCCCCCTCACCGTCAGCGGCAAATTAACAATCGGGTAGGATGTGGTAGATCACGAACAATAGAATAGAAGCCCATCCAACACCGGACAACAGCAACAGCGCAAAGAAGATCAAACTAAAGTTGATAAAGTATCCGACCCAGCGCACCCAGAATACCTGCCTCGTCCGACTCCGTAGTCCGTCATGTCTGAATTGGACGGGGACAGCGTGTCCACCCAGATTGCTTCGACAATAATACCATCCTTAGCAGCTATAGGTGACACACTCTGCTCGGTGAATGGAGGGTTACACCTACCTAGCCATAGCATAATAGTAAATTGTAGCAACGAGCAATATCGCGATCGAAAAGTAATGAAACACGCGACGTCGAGGATTGGTCGTGTACGTCCAAAAAATCATCCCCAGAAGAATGAAGCCGTGAAAGGCCGTCACCGACCACAACCAATCGGAACCTTAACCACACACAGCCCTCACGTCAGTCTCCGGGACCCCCAATAAAACGAGAATGAGAAGCACCCTACCATGTCTCGTGATATTATTATTCGCAATCTTCGGATTGTCATCGAAAACATCGTTCACCCGGGCTTGCAGAATGCCCGAAAACCCCTCCTCTAACAAACCCATCGCGCAGTAGCAGTGAAGCTTCAGTCAGATCTAGTAAGGATGGATATGTATTCTCCACAAATTGTCAAAGAAAGGATGGGAAAAAGGGCGCGATGGGAGATGGGAGGGTCTGGCGGGATAGGAAGGGCGTATATATGCTGTGGTAAATTACATATTAGGGAACCTTTGTCGGGCATGCGGTCACTCTGGCCTCAATGGGTATGTCATTCGACGTCATTGAGGGCATGATAGCGTACCAGTAGTTTACGGGGAAGTCGATCATGGCCTAGGAACGGATCGCCTGTGGCGACCAGTGCATTAGGGGTTGTATTGTGAACCAGACAGCAAAGAGTTTAGTGCCGTGATCGAGTGCTCGTGGGATGCGAGCAGCATCAATACCGGAACAGCGTCTGTTCAGATTAGAACTCCAGACGACCGTGAAAGCGAACACACTGTAGTCTACCACCCTCCCAAGCCAGTAGCTTTTCCAAAGTGTTAACCGCGTCCTCATAGTTTTAGGTTTTCGGCGGTTGTACGAGTGCTCGTACTAGACTATATGATAGCCCAGAACAGCATTGAGTACTGTAGTTAGCACAACCGCACAGATTCTCACTCACTCCGAACACGCTCCCACCAATTCGTACTTGAACTCGACATTAAGCTAGACTAACTAGCAAAACCCTCCTCCACAGGCACGCCTGACGATCCCCCCCAGAGTCCGGCAGACTATCCTAACCCCAAAATGCCGGAGGCCATGTCAACCCAGCAATCTACTCGTGTATTCCCAAATCATATATCACGATCAAAATCTCCGAAAAGACCCAGATTTCTTTAGGAGATGAACTCCCTCCTTCTCACCTTCGATCGGAAAAGAATATTCCTCGGCGGTCCAGATGGCGACCAATAAATTGATCAAACTGCTAGAAGCGGATCCGTTGGTGGCTTTACCTCTCGTCATTGTGACAAATATTTTAGCAGTGGCACCGCGGAAGAGGGTGGTATCTACCTTCTCGGAATCTCATAGGATTGCGTTTTTTTAGAGGGTGGAAGGTACTGTATTATACGGTTCTCCACTTATGTGCTAGCGTATCACTCTGGTTACTCAAGTAGTCGAATCGAGCTGACACAACAGTGCCGTACTAGAACTGTACTTTGCCAAGAAAAACGCCGGCTTCCGAACTTTGGTGAGAATCCCAAGGCTCATTCTCACTTCCCGCGCCAAAATTCGGCCGGCGTCTTTCTTGGCAAAGACGCGTGAGCACTGTCGAGCCTCCCGAGTTCTCCGGCGCGCTTGTTTAGGTTATGGCAATTCCGAAAGACACGTTTGAATGCCGGGCTGCAGAATGAGATAAAGGTCAATGAAAAATTGATGTTGGTTATTTTCCGGGTGCAGTGATGATGGATGGTCTTCTTTTCATCCGCTTTCCTCCATTCAAGACCCCTTTTTTCCACCGTGCTAAGCTACCGGAGTGACAGTGTCAAACATTCACGATACTCTGCGTACTACTGGGTAATTTTTCCCCATGGCCATCCACGTGACTGACAGTACTTGTATAGTGCCCTTGTTCTTCATCCGCCCACCCTGGTCAGCCGCTGGTGCGAAGTCTACGAGTACCTACCATGAAGGCATATACCGTATTACCGTCCTCGGTCCGAGCTCAACATTGATTTTCTTGGCATGAACGGCATCGGGTCTTGTGAAACGCCAGAACCTCGTCACCCAAATGGTCTTCAGGAGGTCTATTGAACCCCACGGTACACCCACTATTCATCGAAAGCAACCCAGATATAATTCATTACGGAGCATGGAGATTACCGGTAATACTAACTCCTTCAACTCTATCAACACCAATATCGTCAACATCACCACGGGAATTGATGATGAGAAACGGCAGATTCTGGAGTGGCTATCGCCACTCGAGCCTCACCAGAGGCACCACGGCGTGCGAACCGACCGAGTCGATGGCGTGGGAAATTGGTTCCTGGAAACTAACGAGTTTCGAAAATGGAGTGAGGCCAGCGGAGGCGGTGGCTACGTTTCGCCGGTATTGTTTTGTTACGGGGATCCTGGGGTGGGGAAGACATATTTGAGGTAAGAACCCCCTTCTCGGAAATTAATAAGCCAAGTATCACTAACAACTGGCGAATATTAGCTCCCTCGTGATTGACCACCTTTGCGATCAAGCTGGTAAAAGGGATATCGCCGTCGTTGGGCTGTATTGCGATTTCCTCGCCCAACACGAGCAGTCCACCGCAAATATGTTGGGAGCCATTCTCAAGCAACTTGCCAACAGAGGTGAAATACCGGAACACCTAGGGGAGGCGTTTAAAATAGCGAGAAAGGAGTTTGGCGGTCGACGCCCGCGGCTTCTGGATCTGTTGGAACTGGTGAAGGTGACAGTTGTATCGTTGCCGCAAGTGTTTATCTGTATCGACGCGTTGGATGAAGCACTTCCAAAGCACAGGCTAGACCTGCTTCGGTCATTGCGAGACATCGTTCAAGGTTCGCCAAGCACGCGGGTGTTCCTGACCGGGAGGGCACCGGTGTTGCAAGA
The DNA here is from genome assembly GCA_003313605.1 of Tuber umbilicatum. Classification (NCBI taxonomy): domain Eukaryota; kingdom Fungi; phylum Ascomycota; class Pezizomycetes; order Pezizales; family Tuberaceae; genus Tuber; species Tuber umbilicatum. Next base: position 13,983 of record QLOI01001469.1, read on the forward strand.
AATAAAGGAATATTTCACCGAGGCGGTTATGGTACCTATAAGTCCTACTAAGGAGGACATTGAAGCGTTCCTAGTTATGAGATTGGAAAGCGACACCGAACCTGGTGCGATGGACGACAATTTGCGTGCTGATATTATGAGGGTAATCCCAGAAAAAATCTCGGAAATGCGAGTAGGAAAATCAGATACTTTCCCAATAAAATCTGGGCCTATCACTAATGATGTTGTATAGATTCATCCTAGTTTCTCTCAATATGGACGCTATTATGGGGGAGGTTACAATTCATCAGAGGAAGAAAATGCTCCACGCGATGACAAAAGGGGAGAGTCTAGGGGATGCGTACACAGCAACCTTAGCACGAATGAAAGCGCAGACGCTGGGTAAATCAAGACTTGCAATGCAGGCCCTGATGTGGGTGTCGTATTCGGAGCGACCGTTACACGCCGCCGAGTTATGCCACGCGCTGGGAGTGGAGAAAGGGTCACCGGACCCAAATACTGAGAACATTCCTCCTATAGAAACAGTCCTCCGATGCTCGCTAGGTCTTCTCACAGTCGAGATGTCCTCTTCTACTGTCCGCCTTGTTCACTACACTCTGCAGGAGTACCTCTTAGATAACCTCACGCTGTTTCACTATCCGCACTCTATGATTGCCGAGGTCTGCTTAACTTACCTCAACTTCCAGTGCGTCAGGGATCTTTCACCTGCTCTGTCTTCGGCCCCGCCCACAACCCCCCTTCTGGATTATGCTTCTCTTTACTGGGGGGTACATGCTAGAAGGGAAACTACCGAAAGTATGATACCACTTGCACTAACACTACTGGATGGATTCGATAGGCATCTGTCATCAAATCTACTCTTATTGCACGCAGGGTACTGGCGAAAGCAGCCCTGGTATAACAAACGTAGCCCTGAGGGATTCACAGGACTTCACGGCGCAGCATTTCTAGGGCTTGTGGATATAACTATTGCTTTATTAAAAATCAAGGAATGGGACCTCAATGCTATGAACCCTGAAGGTGATACGGCTCTTATATTGGCTGCTATGAATGGGCATGAGGGAGTTGTGAAGGTTCTGTTGGAAAGGATTGACACCAATCCAGAAAAGTCAGACTATTGGGGCCGAAGGCCTCTCTCGCGGGCCGCCAGTAACGGGCATGAGGGAGTTGTGAAGTTGCTATTGGATCGGACTGATGTCAATCCCGAAATGGCAGATTTTTGGGGGCGAAGCCCACTCTCGCTGGCTGCTGAGAACGGGCATGAAAGAGTTGTGAAGGTGCTATTGGAACAGGAAGGTGTTGGCTTGAACACAGTAGACACCAAATACGGCCAAACACCCGTCTCGTGGGCCGCCGAGAGGGGGCACGAGAAAGTTGTGGAGATGCTATTGGAACAGAATGGTATCAACCCCGAACTCGCAGATAAGTACGGTAGAACATCGCTTTCATGGGCTACCCAGAATGGGCACAGGGGAGTTGTAAAGTTGCTACTCAATCGGAGAGGTCCATTCCTGAATCCGCAGGCCAATGGATCAACCGGCCTCACCTCAAATAAGTCTTCCGAGGCGCCCGAACCTCCCTCCAAAAGGATTCGCTATGGTTGATATTCACGGCCGAAATTTGACATATCTCCCCTCTACCCCTGATTGGCCTCCCCAGTTGATTGACGTCCTTCCCCACGTTTTTTTTTCTCTACATCCTGCTTCCATTCGCCGTTCCCCTTTCCCCACCCTCGTTACCCCTTGCCCACCGATGGATTCTCCACTATCGTGTAGATGGTCGCTATAACAGTGGGCAAACCACTGGGTTATGACCCTACTCGTAGACATAGGCATCCATAGCGATAGTTGGTGATCACGAGCAAACGGCGGTCGACCCTATTTCGTGTAGCGATTATTTCCTAAGTACGGCCTATAATTTTTGTCTATTTCCGGCACCTATATTTCGCCTCACTCTTATCCCCTGCCGGACCCTCTCTCCTAGTCCCTTAGACTAGTGGCTTCTTTCCTAATTTATAGACTTTTTTCATTAAAATCCCCATTCACAATGTACCATAAGCTACATGCGCTTGTTGCTAATATACCCTCGCGTTCTTCATTTTCGTCATTGTGTTTCAAATCTCTGCGGCTCGTATGTCATTCTACCCATCCTCGCGATGCGCCCAACCCGAACCAGACCGAAACTGACGTTACCGTACCCAACGTTTGGTCCCGTGCTGAAGTTGTCCACCGTCCATTTGTTTCGGGGTCTCCCGGCTGCCGGTGGATCTGAGGGAATCCGTCCCTGCCCGCAAAGATTGACAACCAAGTTCTCAGGGACGTGAGTTTGCCCGGGTCAACATCCAGTTAAACCCCACCCACAACGCTGCAACGATAAGGGGGGGTTGGATCAAAAAGTGATATAGGGGCCGGAACGCGCCTCTTCAAGCAGGAGGGTTATAAGATAGAACCCCTTCTACTCGTACTTGTAACAAAATAATAAACAATAACATTTGAAGATAGTAAAAAGTAAAGAACAATGAATGTTTCCTGCTATTTTTTGCTTAGTAGGACCTCAAAGAACCCCCCCGGGTCCGATTACAGAAGGCCTTCCTTGCACCATTGCCCACCCAAACCCTGTTCCCTGACCCACCCCACCGGGACATAAACTCAACCTGGATCGCCCCAAAAAAAACGGGGGACCGGATTGCGGGGCTGAATTGTGGCCGCTTTCCGATGCCGGAGGGCTTGATGATTTAGGAGGGCCAAAGGCGCGTATGGGTTTTTCGAACCTTCATAATTTACTCATGCAGTACAGTACTCGAGTACAGTACAGTACTACATGTCCTAGTCATATCAATCTCGCTTCAACTATAATAGGGTATTCGAGCACTGTGCTCATTTTCCTGCAGGCCAATGATCAGGGTCAAAAGGAAGGTTTGACGTGGCAGCCAGACGAGCCCGAAGCATTCTACTGGAAGCAGATATGATCGTGTGACTCAGCCCTGTGGAAGGTTGTTGCAGGCACGAAGCAGCCAACCGTCAGCAACGCCTCTTCCGCAGTCCTCGTACGGGTATTCCGCTGTGCCCGCATGTTCTCTGCCGGTCTATTGGAGGGGTAGAATATAAGAAGATGGCCCTCCCCCTCTAACCGAATTTCCCGTTTCAATCCCAACACTTACTTGAGGAGCTCATACACAAAAGCAATAATGGCCGAAAATACTATTTACAGGCGGTCGTACTCGGTCGATAACCTCAGTGTTCGGAGCGTGACTATTTACTCCACTCGCGCCGCCATTGTGAGGGATATTGACAATGTTACGATTAAGGTTTACCACTATTCTATCTACACTCTACGGCTATTGTCATAGCTGATTGTCGCAGCCGGGGAGAAATGAGATCACCATTTACAACCTCACCCCGCATGCCGAAGCCGACTCGATCAGAGTCGAAGGACACAACACCCCTGCCCTCATCACGGACATTGCCGTAGACTTGATCACCAACACGAAATACTACGAACATCAATTTGACGATCACTCCGACAGCCAGACATCATCGGAGGAGGAAGAGGCGTCCCCGGAATTGCAAGCTTTAGAAGCTCGATTGAAAGCGACAACCCAGCAACTAGCGCATTATCAAGAGACCGAGGCATCGTACCTTGAGCAGCAAGAGCACTTGGAAACCCTCACAAAACGCTGGGTTGAGAATACCGATAACGTTGCTGCGCCGGAGGCTGTACGTAAGAGACTGAGCGACTATGCATCTACCCGCAAGGAAACGTACGATGAGCTAGCGAAAGCCAAGGATTGTGCGGCGAGCGCGAAGGCCGAACTAGAAAAACTCGAGAGGGCGCATAAAAAGATGAAAAATCAATGGGAGAAGGCGCTTCGCAAGAAGAACGCCGTAAAAACGGAGCGCCGGCGACACAAGGAATTCGCGAGAGAAGAGCGCAAAGCGCAGAAGCTGTATACCCCAGAAAAAGTCTACCGCGTCAAGCTCACCGTGGAATTAGACGGCTTGCCGAAAGAAACTGAGCCTGCCCCCAGCGAACCCGACGCCGGAAGACCCGCAGGGGCGGACGACGACAATCCACCGTCCAACGACGGCGGGCCAAGTTTGCGCATTTCGTACATCACTGGAGGAGCGTCTTGGATTCTCCGGTTCGATACGCGCCTAGATGCCACGTCGAACATAGAATTCATTTTCTACAGGGCCTATTTCTACAATGAGACCGGTGAGACCTGGCGAGATGCCAAAATCACGCTTACAACCTCGCAAACCTCCCTCGACAGGATCGAAGATAAAGCACCGTGTATGGATGTCTGGCTCAAGCGGCGGGAATCCTACGGCAGCAAGAAAGATGGTGGACTATACAACGATACATCCACAGCCCTATGCTCCCCATTGAACAGGATTCCCACCGAAACGAGCGCGTCAGAAACCCGCGGACTAACCGCGACCTACGGGCTCCCGGGAATCCAAACTGTCGTCTCGTCAAAGCAGCCATCCCACTACACCATCTCCGAGTTTGCCCTTCCATCGGGGGAACCCCCCCACCCGGCCGCACCCGAGGACCACACCGCCATACTCCTCGAAGCCCTGTTGGAATATCTGTTTCAATTCATATGTATGTTTCTTTGATAATATCGTATTCTCTCCTGCTGAGTGTTTCGGATATGATACTACACCTTTAAATACCCGCAGGCATTACCACAATTAGGGCAAGTATTCCGCTCAGATTGCGCACATTTTTGGTATCATCCTGGCAGGTTTTTGAGGGCAAACACTTTCGTGCTTTGATGTTTCTCTAATTTCCTACCTTCTTTCCCCCATTTTACCTCCAAATGTGCGATAGCATGAGGAGGATTGTTGTGACATGTAGTAAGGAAAGGGAAGGAAAGAGAGAGGGACTTGAAAAAGGAAAAGAAACAATTCGATCCAATTTGCCTAACCTAATCCATCCTATCATACTAAACAAATTTAGGGAAGTATCATACGGTACCGTATTAGCCCAGGGGGCCTTAAACCGCACAGATCCTGTTCGGCAGGTGCAAAAAAAATTCACTTACACAACATAGGGCAAAGGGTAAGAGTAAATACATTTTTGACATATCCTGTATGTAAGGTCAAAAGTAACTGTCATAGTATCATTACAATAAATATTATTCCCTTCAACCCTTCACGATACTCGCTATTTCCACAACATCAGCCACCTTTATACCAAAGCGAGCCACAAAGCCGGGATAAATGTGAACATCCATCATACCAATCCATACCGAGCGATCCCCCGCCCGAGCACAGTTCTCCACAGACACGTAAATCACGGACCTGGCCGGTTCAAACGTCCTTCCCCGTCTACCTCCTCCAATTTATCCGACCATTTCTCCAAGAAAGAAACAAGAGAGGAAGAAAAATACATTTCGTAAGCGGCGATCCCAAGCGGCCAGTCCTGACCGCGGTTTTAGAAAGCCGGGCCAGGCGGGTTGGGATCGGAGCGGGGTGGGGGCCGGGCAACCGCCAGGTCGGATCCGGAAGTAGCTCAAGTCAAACCGCCAGATGCCCGGGTGATGACCGCGGATGTCTCGGTAAGGGCAGAGAAATTAGATGGCGATGTCATGCGGGCAGTTCTTGATGGATTACGGAAGCGGCGTGCTATGAACGATTAGACCCGGCTAGTGGTGAAACTCTTTCCGAGTAAGGATGTACAGGCTATCACTCAGAAACATTTTCGTTGATTGGAGTGGGGATCTTGGGAGTATTGACGAATCTAACTATGGTTAGGAAGGTAATGTAGCATTGTAGGAGTCGGGAATCTTCGCATTGCGATAATCTCAGTCAAGGAGAGTACGCTATCGGGGGGAGAAGAGGGGACGAGGTGAACCACATTTTCACAAAGTTTGACCTTTACGTGCACCGGAAGCTCTTATGCCGAGGCACGATATCCTCCTAGCACTTGCGGACAAATAGGCACCCTTAAATACATGAATCTGAAAATCTTGTATGTTCCTTCATCTTCCATCTCACCGTCACTTCCCAGATGATGACACTAACCACATTCCTTCAGCCCTCCTAAACCCCCTTTTCTCTTCCCTTCGCTTCCCTCGCCGCCCGTTTCCTTCTCTTCACCCAGCTTCACGGTCCGCTCTCCTCTCTCACTTTACTTCTCGTAACTGTGCTACCGCTGCCAACTCGGGCTTCGGAATTACCTTTGTCCACTAGTTACGCGGGGGATAAGGAGTTCTGGCTATATGCCCGAGTTTCTCAACGTTTCTGGGTTGTGCTAGCGACCAAACGCCGGTGATTCACAATGTCTTTGCCTGCGGATGGCCTAGGCTGACCTGGCTTTGGTTTTGCAAAGTCGCCTTCCCACAGCCGAGCCCAGCCATACTCAAAGCAGGACGGACCGGTCGCTCGGGTTCACTGTTTGTGGGCCGATGCGCTCCGAGGCCGGGCCCCGAATCGCAGTTCCTAGAAGGCAGTTATGTGGTGGTTTGAACTCAATCGCAATCCATGTCGTGAGGGATTGCGAGGTGGAAAAGTGCTGCACATTCTGTGTGCTCGGGGACCATATGGAAGTGCGTGCGAGGAAGCAAGAGACGAGAAAGAGACAGGGACAAGCAAGGTGTGGTCCGATTTTGTGGGGCTCTGCGACAGCGGAATTGACTTTCCCTCGTACTGTGGCGATTCGCGGGGTATTGGGACTTCCTCTACCATAAACGCTCCATCCGAGATAATTGCGCTAGGACGTTGTAGTTGCCCCTCCTAGTAAGGCGCTATGCATATTCCCTTTTCTTTGTCACATCTAAGGCCTGGATTGGTGATGTTACTCGTCCAACCTAGGGAACCCGGGATTTCTGCGGGTCGCGAAAGCCGTCCCGCCGAAGAGGCAGACGCCACGAGAGAACAAGAGGTCCGACAGCGGAAAACCACCCTGGAACGTACGCAGCGCTCCTGTCTGCGGGGGACTTCTCGAGAAGGCTCTAGCAGCAGCTTGAGTTTTAAAAGCGACTTCTTCAATAATTCTGGTAATCTCATAATGGGCTATAGCATTCAAGGACCCCTTTCCCTGACTGCCAGAATCCTCCACAATAACCATCCATAGTCTACCTGACCGAGATACGATACGATACCCGGCGATTTTTTTTCTTAGCTTCGCCCTTGTGCATGCAAGAATAGGGGCCCGATTGAACGGAAAAAAAGAGAAAAAAGATTCAAACCCACGATCAAAAGGAGTACTTATCGCATTAACTTGACTCAAGGATACGATTTCCTGTCTGCGCTGCACGCTTCTCGGCAAAAGGCGACAGCATTGACCCTCAGAGAAAGTCAATTCTATCCCCATTCCCCACCTTTAAACCGGTGGGGATCTCTTAAAGATGTTGCTCTCCCCCTCCCCGTTTTCTCGATTTTTGGGTCCTCTTTTTCGATAGCATTGGACGAAGGAGTTGTGACGAGTGAGTGAGTGTCAAAGAACGGTACCAGTACAGTACGTCGACAATGGAACGAAAGGAGACGGATCCGGAGAGAATCACCATCCCTTCTCCCTCCATACCGCCAGAAATCTTGGCAGCTGGAGTGCTACCGTTGAAGACGCAGACATGCCATGGCGAAGGCGTTGAACGGGCCGCGGATAGTGACGCGCTATCCAGCGCCGGTGATGAGGAATTCGAGGTTAAGTGGATTGGCGGGGACGCTGATCCCCTCAATCCACGGAGCATGAATAAGTCTCAAAAGTGGCTTATTGCATGGGTCATCAGTCTGGGTGGTACTTGTGTGTGAGTGAAATGTTTCGCCCTATCCGCTGTTTCAGATTGCTTTTCCTATTTGCTTTTTTTTCCTACCGTGCCTTTTTCGTGAGGGGGAAGGTGGGCTGATAAGTGATGCGGCAGGACATGCACATCTTCCATGTATACTTCGGCCTATCGCCAGGTTACGGTTGAATTTAATGTTCCTCAATTGGCCGCCGTTGGTGGATTATCGCTTTATGTAGCGGGGTTGGGAACCGGGCCGATGTTCCTCGGGCCGCTTTCAGAGTTTTACGGTAGGAGGCCGATCTACCTCGTCTCATTTTCGCTGTTTACGCTATTCCTCCTCCCCTGTGCGCTTGCCCGACATATCGCTGTGCTGCTCGTTTTTCGCTTTTTAACCGGTCTGGCCGGGTCAGCTTTTTTGTCTGTTGCTGGTGGAACCATGGGGGATATGTTCAATGAAGCGGAAGTTGGAGCCCCCATGATGTTATACACTGCTTCGACTTTTGTAAGACCAACTTCAACACTAAATTAGGCAGAAAGCTGACAAATTTTAGATCGGACCAGGGGTGGGCCCTCTCATCGGCGGTTTTATCAATCAGAATATCAATTGGCGCTGGACGTTCTGGGTCCTAACTATCTGGTCGGTCTTCATGCTCGCCAGTCTCTACACTTTCACCCCGGAAACCTATCACCCGGTCCTTCTCCGAGACCGAGCGGCCTCATTGCGAAGGTCAACAGGCGACCCACGCTATCTCGCACCAATAGAGAAGACGCCCCGCTCAATAGCTCGTACAGTTCTGTGGTCCTGTACCCGCCCTTTCGAACTCCTAATATTCGAGCCAATGCTGCTGCTCTTATGTATCTTCTCAGCACTCCTCCTAGGAATCCTATACCTCTTTTTCCAAGCCTTCCCCCTAGTTTTCGCGAACGTACACCACTTTTCCCTACAGCAAATTGGCCTGTCATTCATCGGACTGATAATCGGTATGGGCCTGGCCACATTAACCGAACCGATCCGGCAAAAAAACTACGCCCAGCTAGTACACAAGCACAACCAAATATCCCAACCAGAGTTCCGTCTGCCCCCCGCCATCGCCGGCAGCGTACTCGTTCCCATCGGGCTCTTTTGGTTCGCTTGGACTACGCTCCCGCACGTGCACTGGATCCTACCAATCATCGGATCGGCATTCTTCGGCATGGGGACATTGCTTGTGTTCTCCGGGATATTCACCTTCACGGTGGAAGCTTACCCCGTATACGCCGCCAGCGCACTTGCTGCAAATTCGTTTGCTCGGAGCTCGTTCGCCGCCGGTTTCCCGCTCTTCAGTACGGAGATGTACAGACGTCTTGGGTACCAGTGGGCCAGTAGTCTTCTTGGGTTTTTGAGCTTGGCGATGGCGCCGATTATGTTTTGCTTTTTTGTTTGGGGGAAGGAGATTAGAGCCAGGAGTAGGTTTGCGACGCACTGTTAGGGTGAGATGGGTAGATTGTATATAATACCGGTACGGCAATATTGTATAGTATACTTGAATAGTTATATTAAATTTTCTCGTACAAGTAATATCGGTATAAGAAGGGTGGAGGAGGACAGGGTTTGTTTACTGGGTGCTTTAAGAAATAAAGGGTATATAGTATATTATATCGATAAACGAACAAACCATGTTGTATCCTAGACAGTACAAAGGATGAGCGAGGCCCCCTCGAGACCCTGAGGGTCGGCGTTTGGTCCTGTAAACGTTTGCTAGCCGTAGTTCTACACATAAATCTTTTCCTTTCTTCCTGGAGTGCATTCCGCCCACCTTTCCAGGGATCCCGTAACGAACCGGGACGACGACTTGTGCGCGCGGGGCAGGGCACCTCTAATTAAATTAATTAAGCCCTGTTTGGCTGCAATAACATAAAGATTCCGGGGCAAATCTATCCAACCAATAGATCGCGTCCCGAACACGCACAGCACTCGGTCCAGAAGAACCAGCAAGAAACCGCAGAAACATCCAGTTCCAAGAACCACCAAAAAAGTTGTTCAAGCAGAGAGCCACAGCGATGGTACTTGCTTACCCTATCCTCCGTGCAATAAATGAGCAATGGTACCCGTACAGTCTATCCACCTTCATCCCCCTATCGGCGCCATCGCACGGCACGCCGAGATTTAGGACGGGCGATTCGGACAGGGCCAGGAACAATTCCCCGGAGGCCCTCCGTAGACTAAACTAGACTATTGCCCTGAGCCCGTGCGCTATTGTTAATACCAATCGACCAATACCAGCTGGTTTCTGTGGCAGTGCACGACGACATCACCATTCGAACGCCGTTTCCGCCCTAGTCTATATAATGAAAAGCGTGGAATACGGTACCCGCTTCCTGTATCATACAAACGTTTAGTTGGGTATCGTATGTCAACGCTGTACATTACTCGCAAGGTCCAAACGGGTACCACTCCAGCGCCACCGGGGGGTGATAATCGAGGTATTGGAGTACTGTACCGGTATTACGTTTTGATGTCGAGGTGCAATGCGAGGTAATAACACCCCCGGTTCAGAATCTCCGAGGGGTGGGGAGGTTTGTCTGGCGGAGGGGGAGGGAGGGATGTTTCCTCCGTTTTTTCCCCCAACTTGGTGTGATGTTTGATACCGGTACTCGTAGGTTTGTTTTTTTGTTCCTCCGTGTTTGGGATTCGATTTTTACAGTATGTTGAGCTTCAACTAGTGGTTCAGTACAATGCGCTCCCGATGCACTTGAGTAATAGCAGGAGTTTGATACCATAACACTTTCAATAGGGGGATTTAGCTGGTTCGGCAAGAGGCAAGCTAAGATAACGAAAGTGGAATGGTACCCTATCAAGCACCCGAGGGATTTAGCAACCATGGTCCATTTGCGTCATCTGGGCTGTGATTGATAAAATTTTCTTACCCGATGTACAAGTAAAAAAACTACCAAAACTCTCATCTCCCAATAGCTGGTACCATGAATAACAACAAGACAGCTCTCTTGGTTGCTGCATGCACATCTGCTCTTACGTCTATTACGACTCAAGTCATTTCACATCGGTTTATACAGACCCGGAAGCGTTTTGCATGGCACTTGGATGAAGAAGAGCAACCCCACTTTTGCATCCCACTTGACTATGAGGTCTTCCATTTTGATCTCAACTCTTGGTCGGAAGCTAAATGTGTCGAACAATTCAGGTATGATTTTATTACTCTCTAACAAAGATTTATCTTTTAATGTAGAGTCTAGATTTACGAAGTCAGACATAGCTTCCTTGTCACTAAAGTGGGGATTGGATACTATCGAGTATCCCTATGCAATTCAGCCTTCCCGAATCCTCGCTTTTTGTATCGTTTTAGCCCCCCTTTCCTCCCCTACCCACTATAAGAATTTTTTACATCTCTTTGGACGCTCCTGCGCATACCAGTCAGTCACATTCAATACTGTTATTGGGTTTCTCTATGACAGATTTCGCGATCTACATTACTGGGATAAGCGACGTTTGAATTTAGAAACGATTAAATCATTTGCAGCTTCAATTGAGGCTATAGGAGGACCAAAAAATATTTGAAGGTTCGTTGATGGAACTTTACGTCCTATCTGCAGGCCTGAAGACTGGGATGAACAATACCTGTTTTATACTGGTTACAAGAAGTGTCATGCTATTAAGTTTCAGGGTATTACAACAACAGAAGGCTTGTGTCACGGCCACCTGTCTACAATTATATAGTGGTGGCTGATAACATCTGATAGAGGAGGGTTGTTGTGCCGGAGAAAGGGTTTGGGGTTTCTTTTAGAATTTGTGACGCTAGATTTCTTTTGTTATATAAAGGAGTGTGTCCCTTTATAATTTTCTTTCCTTACGCAACCTGGTATTTTCCTATCTACACTTGTACCTAGGAATTACAGCTCTCTCTCTTGACTTCACGTCACCCGAACTTCAGACTCCGAACTCCTGGTACAAACACGTTTTGTTTGTATACCCGCACCAGTCCCTTGCCTCGTCTTCTGTGGTGTGCCTTGGACTATCCGCCCCGCAGTACCGAGGTCTTCCCCGTTACACAAGGTTGCGTCTACAAGGATCCAACCCACACCACGCCATGTCAAAATCCCTTGAGATCCCTGCTGAGCTCTTCACTCACCTGAGCCAAACAGCCGCCCAGTCCAATGAACAGCTTGCTAACCTGAACCCGGATCAGAGATATAACTATCTCACCCGCCTTCG
>QLOI01001471.1:0-10653 GCA_003313605.1 Tuber umbilicatum
GAGGGGGAGGGAGAGGGAGAGGGGGAAGGAGGGGAAGGAAGTGGTGATAACAAGAGTAGCAAAATCATTTCCGCCCAAGCTGGGAAGTATATCGTTATTGTTACGAACGAGGACAAGACGGTGAGGGTTCTGGATGGTGGGTTGGGGGAGGTGAATTTTAGGTATGTTTAACCCCTACTCTACTAGCTACTCCTTTCCAAAGCTCCATAATAGCTAATTCACAAATCAAACAGAACAATGCCCAAAAGACCCTGTGCCCTTGCACTCACAGACTCCGACAATACAATCCTTGTTGCCGACAAATTCGGCGACGTATACTCCCTTCCACTCCTTCCGCCAGAACCCTCCCCCGCCGTGCCCCACGCAGCCATGCCCAAAGACTCGGAATCGAAACGCCACCGCACGGAAATCACTCACGACTTACCCTTCGCACACAAACTCCTTCTGGGCCATGTATCCATGCTGACGGACCTGCTATCCCTCACCACCACCACGCAGGAGGGGCAGAAGAGGAAGTACATAATAACGGCGGATAGGGACGAACACATACGAGTCTCGAGGTATCCGCAGAGTTGGGTTATTGAGGGGTTCTGTCTAGGGCATACAGCATTCGTGTCAAGGCTTTTGGTGCCGGGATGGGCACCGCAGGAGGTGCTTTCCGGTGGGGGGGATGGCTGGTTGGGAAGGTGGAGATGGGCTGATGGGAAGTGCTTGCAGAGGGTTGAGGTTGCTCGGGTGTTGGAGGCGGTTGTTGGAAGGAGGGTTGTGGGCGGGAAGGAAGATGGCTGTAGTGGTGGTAGTGATAGTAGGGAAGGGGTGGAAGGGCCGGGGGGGCTGGATAACGACAAGGAAGAAGTAGTTAAGCCGGCCGTTGTGGGAATTTGGGAAGTGCCCAAGAGGAGGATTATTATCGTGGCGTTTGAAAGGTATATTACATTTTTCCTCACCTTGGAGAGCGGGGTGGGCGCCAGCACCGCACCCAAATTCAGGAAACTTTATTTGCTTTTCTAGTACCCCTCGCACATTTAGTCTCTCCCCTCCCCTACTCTACCCTGCACTATCATACCCAATACCGCATCACCTTTGCCACTTTATGCCTTAGGAACCCGTCTTATGTAATACCATATCGGCGATCAGTTGCACATGCTAATCTCTTCCAAAACAGAATTCCGGCCCTCCTCCTCTTTACCACCACCCCAGACCAAGCCTTAACCCACCACACCACAATCCCATTGCCCGGAAACCCCTTAGATTTAACCGCTGACCCTTCCTCAAGCTCATTCTGGGTCTCCCTCGCTCCTTGTTCCACCTCTGCCTCTGACTGTCCACTGCTACAGCACATAACACTCACCGCAAACAATGAGTGGGAAAACACCACAAAGGACAACCAGACTGCCCGTGCGGTCTTGGAGGAAATTTCCAAGGTTCGCTATGTGGGGGATATAAAAACCCTCAATGAGGGACTATTGTACACGACCGGCCTGTTAAGGAAGGGGTTTGGGAAGGATAAGGAGTAGTGTCAAAAGCATTGCCGGGACTCTATCCCCTCCTTTTTTTTGTATATATTTTGCACGTTTCCCGTATTCTTGGACATTACTGGTAATATTGTTCGGAAAAGTTTTTTCTTCCCTTATCACTCGGCTGTGGTTCTATTGCGAATTGTTGGTGGGGGCGGGGTTTTTTTCTTCTGGCCACATGTGGCCAATCTGCGACCGGCCAGACGACTCATTATAATATATGCCTCGTGTAGTGTGTCAGAAGCACTCGTTCATCCTCTTCAGCACCGGGTAGCCAACCCACCGTACCCGTACCTGCACGATACCAGCCTAATGCTTGTATAAACACCACCCCAGAATCTCTCCTGCATTCTGTCTTCGGTTTTCCGGCTGCAAGGGGAAGGGGAAGGGAAAACGTGGTGCGTGGGACCAGACAGTCAAGTAGGTTATTGATCATATCATCAATGATGGCATTCAAAGAGCAAGAGAGAGGCGCAATTACAGTCCAAGCATCATTCACTTCTCTTCCCCGATTCGGCCCCTCGCTCCCCGAGACGTTATAGTAAGGATAGTAACGGCCTATCATAGTTTGTGGTAATTCCGGGCGCGATATGCGTGGGTGCGTTGCATTCACACACAGGAATCATTCCTTGCTGCAATAGATCGTTAGAGTTACAGCACTAAAGGGGATTTCCATGTTATCGGGGGGGGGCGTGGGAAGGTTATTACACCAAGATACTGTACGAGTATGAGTAGCACCGCGAACATCTCCTAACCAAGGATTGCTACTCGAGGAAACAGAAAACAAAACAAGAGATAATTGACCCGCTCCATTTCCTATTCTCGCGATCTTCCATTCTTTTCGTTTTTCTCCATCCTTGGCTCCACCCCAGGCAAGTGAGTAGGTGAGTAGGGGTAGAAATTGATCGAGCCGAATTTCAAACCCTCTCGCGAGTAATATGAAGCTCGGAGGGCTTCGGAGGTTGGTTAGTACTCATTCAGCACCGTAGAGAAAGTAAAGATCAAAGGGACAGTATTAGGCACGAGTTGCCGTTTTAACAGACGAAGGGAGGATGGACCTACTCTACCGTACAGTACTATAGTATGATTTCTCGTTCTCTATTGATACATCCCCCCGAACCCCCCCTTCCTTAATATGATAGCTGGAGACGAAGGCACTGTATTGTACCGCATTAATACGGTATGATACGATAGCACATAAGGGCAAAAAGTCCAGAAACAAAAAAACTCCGTGCGACAACCGTTCTTGCCCTTCCAACAAATCCTCAATGCCGCCAAGGATGCGGTAATAATATTCACAACGATTGGACTAGAGAAATTTCTCTCCGGGCACCCAAGTTCTCCCATTTTGACCGGATGGGAAGTAGGTACTGCAGTGAAATCGGGGAACACAAAGACACCACCTGTCCAAATACACAGTCCTCACACAGATTTGCTCGTACGGTACTGTGCAACAGGCTATCGTGCTAGGATTCGACAGATCAGTAACGACAATATATTTGGGCGGGTGTGTTCCGCGATCGTACCGTACAAAACGAAACAATGTGTTACTTGTGTGGAGGAAATTTGGACGTCTAGAGATAAATTGCCCCCATCCAAGCTTGATAAGGTAAATCATTTGCTTCCAACTAAGGAAGTGATACTGCAGTTCGTCGCGTGAACTGAATTATCACTTCCACGGCTCTCCGAACCTATTCTTCTGTATGCGCAGCCATTTCTTCTTTTTTCCGACCAAACTTCGCTTGCTGAGGATCGGCCGGGCTCGTATCTTAAACAGTTGGATCAATTGTTCGCAAATTTTCACTTCAACCCTTTTACAACCACCACAACGGCATCCCATTCCTTATCTACTGTATAATCTATCAGAATGAGTATGCCTTTCAGGGCTGGGTTGAGAGTTATCGGCGGTACCCAAGTGAAGCTGGCGAGTGTTTGTCGGGCTACTTCTAGATTTCAAAGTCCTAGGTCTGTTAGATCTGACCGTTCATACTTTAGGATACTAATTTTATTTTTTGACACAGCCCAGGGGGAGTGGCGGGCAAGGGGAAACCAAGCCCAAGAGCAACCCCGCAAAGGCCCAGACCCACGGCGAGAACGAAACCATGAATAACTAAAGAGGGAACTCAAATATGCTCAGCGGTGGTGTGGAATGAGCATGAATGAAGCACAGAGTGAGAGGTAAGATGAGAAGGCAGAAGTAGTGGAAACGATGACCAATAGTTGTTCTGGCTAAAGACTATGATATCATATGCCTAATGGCATAGAGGGCGGAAGAAACAACACAAAATCACCAACCAATACCCTATGCCGGTAGGTATAGGAGGTGAAAGAAACAAATCACTGCCCTCTGCCTACTCGCCTACACCTCAAATACCGCATACCCGATAACCACATATCCGCCTAACATGCCCTACAGGCAATCCAGCAATGACGGCATAAACGCTTTTAACAAAAGGTTAACTGCCATGGGAAAGGTGAGGATATTCTATTGACCTGAAATAGTACTGACGGTTCCCAAAAGGATTTACTGCACCTTCTCGAAATACTCGAAGACGGGTTCAAAAGACATGATGCTGGATACAAGGGACATAACTACTGGCTAAAGTCTCCGGTTGGTATAATTCTAGCAGGGGTATGCTTTGTTCGCAATAGATCACCGAACTGTGTTTTGCTGATGTATCCTTTAGGTTTCTTGCGTTACACCTAGAGAGACGCGGAGTTCGGGAAAAGAATATAGGGCAGTACGAAATTGTAGTTGTGGCGACCGGGTCTCGGATTCTATTAGAGCTCGCTAAGGTGGAGCTCAGGCTATCGCAGGATAAGAAGAAGGACGAAACTCAGCATAAGGAAGGGTGATTAATTTTCCTACCAGTATTTGCCAAGGCCCAAGATCGCCGCGTTGATAGCTACCGATTGATAATCTATGACGCACTGATGTTGCACTGTGGAGACGATAGAGTTATCCGAAGGCTTCGTTTATAAGCGAAAGGGGTAAAAGGGACGGTAGGAAGTGGGACCAAAGGGCGGGGGTGTGGACTAGATTTGACTAATTTCTAAGGGTAAATTTCAAAACATTGAAGGAGTTTGATATAAAAAAATAAGTTGAAGGACAATTTAACGCCTTTAGTAGCCTTACCACCACATGCTCCGTCTCCGTTACAACCACAGTGATTAAAAAAACCACACCAAGTTTTCTGCCAAGACCAGCTCTCATTGGCCGGAAGGCTTTTCTCACAGCCTCGCTCTTTACCCCGCTCGGGTAAAACTTTCTCTCCTCCCCTTGCTCTCAGCGTCTGCCCTGTCTACTATGTCAGGCCAACCTGCCGCTTCCGTCCCCCCTGGCCCAGGCCCTCAACGCACCGCTCCCTCTCGCAACAGCCTGAGGTCTAACCCTATTGGCTCTTGGGCCCCTACTCCTGTCCTCGCCCCCTCTCATGAAGACCAGTCCATCTGCCGCTCCGCTGCTGAGGCTGCCAAATCTCTACTCCTCGACCCCGCAACTTTTCCCACGCTGTACACTCCTCCCTCCTCATCCGATGATCTTTCTGACGGTGAAAGACGCATCCTCCCTGTTCTTGCTGCTCTGGTCACCAAGGTCCACCTCCTCACGTCGGAGATGGCCCTCCTGAAAGCCAATGCTTCTCAACCGCCTGTTCCTGCTGCCTCTCAAGCCAACCCTCAGATTACTGCTGCCCTTCAGGATCTGTCCTCCAAGGTCACCTCCCTGGCCACACGGCCTCCTCCAGCCCCCCGCGCCTCCAGTGGCTCAGTCCCTCCTCCCCCCCCTCCACCTAAGAAGAAACCACTCCTCCTTCTTTCCCGCCAAGGCAACCTCACGGTCCCCTCAGCCGACTTCCCGATCCTTGTCTCAGGCCAGTGGTACGGCTCTCCTGAATCCTATGCCAGAGACAATAACGACTCCCGTGAGGCCGATATCTTCTTCGCCTCAGTCAATCCCACCGGCGGTGAAGCCTTGAAAGTCCCCAAAAAGGAACGGTTTCCCACTCCAATCAGTCAGCACTTCGTTCCGGGCCCTCCCCCGGGCTATACGGTTGCCTCCTCCTCTCTCACGCCCACGTCCGACAGCTGGGCCCAGGTAGCGAGTTTGTCTAAGAAGGCGGACAAGCGCGCCACTGCTGCCCAGGTTGCTTTTGCATCGGCCTCCAGGGATAGCGAGATGGACAAGGCCCCCCCTCGCTACCTACTGCCCAACGTTGGTTCTACGCCCCTCGCCTCCATCCGGCTCCCTTTGCTGATCCCCTAAACATGTCCGCTGCCCTTCCCGACATCGTTGCCTCGGTATTACGGTCTGCAGGCTGCACCCTCTCGGTCGCCTTCTCAGCGTCTGTTAATGTTAACGGAGCGGTGACCCTTACCGCCAACCCCAGGACTCCATCCTCAGCCTACGCCCCCTTCTTCCCTGCCCTTTCCAAGAAGATCAATCAGTCCTTCCCTGTGGGCAAGAACCCTCTTCAGGAATTCCGCACCGCACTCCTATTCACTGATGTCTTAATCTACAACCTCCCCCTCTCTATGCTCCCAGCCGACCCCACAGAGCTATTCTCCAAATTGCACGACTCCATTCTAAACTCTATCGACCTCTCCATCCTCTCGGCCCGCTTCCTCCAACGGGACCAGGCCCTCCGTGAATCCAAAAACACCACCTCTGTGGTCGTCTCTGTCCTCCCTCAGGATCTCCATCTTCTCGGGCCCGACCTCCATCGTGACGGGTCTAAGATTCGCCTATTCAACCGCATGAGGAACGTTCACCTCGCTCACCCCGCCGCTCGTGATACTCAATGTCGCAAATGCTATCGCTTCGGTCACTCAAAACCCCTTTGCAAAGAAGACCACCACACATGCCCCATCTGTGCGAAGTCCTACTCAAGGGCTGAACATAGGTGTGCAAACGATATGTGCCCCAAACAGGGCAACCTCAAGGTGGTCCCTGACTGCTGCACCGCAACTCCTTCACTTTGCATCAACTGCAACGACGAACACCCTGCAACTTCCCCTACCTGCCCAACGAGGATTGCCCTGAAAGAAGCTGCCCGTCTTCCCAAGGATCAAGTCATCCCTGATGCCCCTTAGCAAAGACCTGCCTCGGCCGACCCTGTTACTCCTCAGCATCAACACTCCTCGTCCCAGCTCCCCCTGAATACAGCCCAGCAGGTTGCCGATGACGCCCTCTTCATGGCCCGTCACTTAAGTCAACTCACTGCCCGCCCTCCTCCTACCTCCTCTGGTTCCCGCCCTCCCTTGGCCGCTCCCCTGCCCGCAAGACAGCTTTTCCCCTCTGGTGCCCCATCTACCAATTGGGCGGAGGACTCTACTCACGACAACGACATGGAACTGTAAATGAGAGCACAACCTGCGCCCTCATTATCAGATGCTTCCCCACGTTCCCACTCCCCCCCCGGTGCCTTGGTTCCTGAGCTTTCCTTCGTTCAACATAATTGTCTTGGTAGCAGCTATGTTTTTCATACTTTGTTTTCGTTTTTTACCTCTGCGAAGAATTTTCCTCTGGTTGTTGCTTTGCAAGATGTTCCTTTGTTTAAGGGGCGCCCTTTGGGTGCAAGCTCCTATAAATGTTTTTTCCCCCCTACTTCCCCTGAGTACAAGACGCGGGTAGCTGTTTATGTTTCTGAGCAGTTGTGTTTTGTTGTTTCTGTTCTTCCTTTGTTTTTTGGGCGGGGTGACTATATGGGTGTGAACTTCCACTCCCCCCAAGGGGTGTTTGGTTCCCCTCATTTGTTGTTTCGCCTTTATAATTCCCACTCTACCGCCACCCGGAATGGGGTGCCCCACACTTTATCTCCTGATCTTCTCTTCCCCCAACATCAGTTCCCTACGCTATCGCTTGGGGACTTCAACCTTCACCACCACCTCCCAGACCCCCTACGAGCCATCCCGCACTCAGAGCTGTCCATTTCTGAGCCCTACTTTACTAAGGCCTCCGCCAACGCATTTTCTCTCCTCAACAACCCTGGCGTCTACACCAGGTTCCCCTTTGATAACTTGTCCAGGCCCTCCGTGCTGGATCCTGCCTTCGCCAACCACAGCCTCCTTCCCTACTTCCACTCCTGGAACCCCTCCCTTCCCTTCACAGGCTCCGACCATGTTACTATTTCTGTCTCCTTTGGTCAACTCTCCAGGTCTGTCCCCCCCCCCAGACCCAACTGGAAAGCCACTGACTGGTCCACTGTCGCCCCTATCCTCCAGTCCGTTGCCGTCCCTTTGGCTCCCTCCTTCCCCACCTCGGCCTCGCTTGCCTCATGGTTCGACTCGAGCCTGGCCTCCATTACCACCCCGGTACTGTCAGTGACTTCCACAAAACGCCCATCCTCCTACTCGAAGCCCTGGTGGTCTCCCACCCTCTCAAGCCTTCGGCGCATCCACCATCACGCCTCCCGCAGCTTCCGTAATGGCTCTGCCACTCGGTGGGAGCTGACCCAGGCTCGCAACTCCTACTTCAAAGCGATCAAAAAAGCCAAGGCCATCCATTGGGACCAGTTCCTCTCATCGGCAGACTTGCGATCCATCTGGAATGCCAAGAGGTTTGCATACGGTCGGGCTCCTGAACGCTTCCCATCTCTTCCCAATGCCACCACCCCCCTAGAGATCAACTCGGCTCTCATCACACACTTCTTCCCCCTTCCCCCACCACCTCCTCCTCCTACTGTTCTTCTCCCTCCTCTACCTGACGTCCCCCCCATCACTCATGAGGAAGTCTCGCTTGTCCTCCGCTGCTCCTCCTCCTCGTCTGCCCCTGGCCCTGACACAATCCCATACAGGGTCTGGAAAAACATCCATCGGGCCAACAAGGATCTCCTCCCATCACTTCTCATCCCCCTCCTCCTGCATGGCTTTCACCCCTCCTCCTTAAAAAAGGCTAATGGCATCGTCCTTGACAAACCTGGCAAGTCCGACTACTCCACCCCAGCTTCGTTCCGTATCATTGTTCTCTTAGAAACGGTCTCAAAGATTTTGGAAAGAATAATGGCGTACTGCCTGGCTGCCTTCTCTCGCTCTACCCCCCTCCTCAATCTCCACCAATGTGGCTCGCTGGCTGGGCTCAGCTGTTATGATGCAGTGGCCACCCTCCAACATGAAGTCCGCCTCCTCCAGACCACTGGCCTTAAGGTCTCCTCCCTCTTCCTCAACATAAAAGGTGGGTTCGATAACGTCAACTCCAACCAACTTTGCACTATGCTTCGTCGATTCTCCACTCCCAAGTACATGGTCTCCTGGATCTCCTCCTTCCTCACCTCCCGGCAGTGCCGCCTCGTTTTCCAAGGCGCTCCTCGGATATTTTCACCCGTATCCGTGGGCACCCCTCAGGGCTCCCCAATTTCTCCTCTCCTCTTTGTTATATATGTTTCACGCCTTCACATCTCCATCCCCCGCGCAGTTGTTATCTCCTATGTCGATGACTTTTCTGTCACGGTCGGCTCCTCCTCTTATCGCTCCAATATCAGGCTCCTACAACGAGCCTTCCTCGCCCTCAGCAATCGGGCAGCCCCTTTGGGAGTTTCTTTCTCGGTTCCTAAGACTGAGCTTATCCATTGGCGTACGTCCAGGGACCGCAACCCCGTCTGTCATGCTCCCATTTCAATCAACTCCCTTCTGTTCAATCCAACGGCTGAGCTGCGTTGGCTCGGCTACTGGCTCAGCCCCTCCTTGGAAACTTCCTCACACTTCCACCGCCGCCTGGCCCTGGCCTGGGCTTCCTTCGCGCTGATCAAACGGCTCAGCCCTGCTGGGAAAGGACTCTCCCCCTGGTGCTGCCGCAAACTCGCTGTTGGGCTGCTCTTCCCTGTCCTCACCTACGGAGCTGACCTCCTTATCCCCAACACCATCCTTCGCAAGCTGGATTCCTTTTGGCACGAGGTCCTTCGGTGGATCACCAACTGCTTCAGGGCCACCGCCCCCGCCATCCTCTACCGCGAGGCCTCCCTCCCCTCGATCTCCCTGGCACTACAGCACAAAAGAAAGCTGGCTGCCCTCCGTCTACTCTGCTCTCTTCCCCATGTCAACCCTGCGTCTGCCAGCCTCGATCCGCGGGTCCCCACCTGGGACCCATGGCGCGCCCCCTCATACCGTCACCTCCTGGCCCTGCTGCGTGGTTCTTATCGTCCCCGCCTCTGGTCCACTGCCCCCTTACCCTTCCGCCGACACCTCCCCCTTGACGCCATTGCTTTCTCTATCAAAGACCTTCTGCCCAACAGACTCCCCCTGGCCTCCCCTCACCTTCTACTTCCCCGCCCGTACGATCCGGCGGGAGCCCCTCCTTATGGCTCTCTCAAATCCAAAGTTGTTGCCTCCACCTTCGCCTCCTGGGCTGCTTTGTCACCCCCCCCCTCCTACAAGTTCCCTCCCTCCTTCACCCCCCACGCCTTCATGGGCTTGCCCAAGTTCTCGGCTGGCCGCCTTCATCAGATGAGGGCCGGCAAGAGCTACCTCGCTGCCCACACCTCCTGGTCCAATCGTGATGCCTCCACCCTGTGCCCCTTCTGCGAGGAAACAGACGAGACCTTTGATCACGCTATCCTACAATGTCCGGCTAAGACCCAGGAAAGAGCATCCCACCTTCAGGGTATCTCTAGCCTGGCGCCTGAAGCCCCCGTTTGGTCCTCGGCCCCCCTCATTATCAATTTGGCCCGATACATTTCCGCCACAGCCACTGGTTTCCTGCCCAGCTTGCCTCCTCTGATCTCTGCCTCCCCACCGCCGTCACCTTTGCCTGGCTCGCTGGTGCCCTCATCCTCTTCCCCTGCCTCCTCTTGCTGAGGCCTTGGGGGTTTTATCTTTCCTGATGTGTCTTTACTTGCTTACTGTTATTGTTTTTGGATGCCCACGGCGTCAGCTGTGGGTGGTGATTATGATGATGGGTTTCCTTGCTTATGACTCTCCTTGGACTGGGCTGTTGTTTTGGTTTGAGGTTACTTTACTTTTTACGTTAGTCATCGATGGCGATGCTAGGGATTTTGTTTTCCCGCTTTGAAGGATTGGTTGGGTTATTTGAGTTTTGTTATTTCATTTGTTATTGCGTTGGAATTAAGGCTTTTTGTATGCCATAGCGCGAGCTGCATGTATGTTTTTGGGCCATAATCAATAAACACATGATGGAAAAAAA
>QLOI01001472.1:0-19783 GCA_003313605.1 Tuber umbilicatum
CTAGCCAAACTACCCGAACTCTTCGGCACCCCCTCGACATCCACAACCCCGTACGAGCGCAGCACACTCTTAGGTTTAACAAGCGTTGGTGGTGCCTTCGCAATATCCGAGAACTTGACCGCCTGTCGCTTCTCCGCGAGCGCAGCCCAGGGGTCGGGACTTACTGCGCGACCTTTATTCCTTCCACGCTTGCGCTTTCCCCCTCCCTCTCCCCAAACTTCCCCTTCACCATCACAATCGTTAGGGCCGCTGCCGGTAACAGGGGTAGATTTAGCTTTTTCTTTCTTCTTCTCCTTCGCGCGCTGTGCTTTGCTACTACCCTCTGGTTTCATCGTTATTGGTAGACTAGCGTCGACACGGCGGCTGAACTGCCGGAGGGATTCACTAGGTTGGATTTTCAGCTCTGGGACTGGGTGGGGCTTCCGTGTTTTCGTAGGGGGGTCATCGAGGCCGTTTGGCTTGGATCCGTTTTGTTGGATGCGGGAGAGGAGACGGGTGAATTCTCTTGGGGTATCATCATCGGTTTTCCGAGAGAGTTTACGCCTCTTGGTCACAGGCTGAGCTGTTGGGGTTGGAAGGTCGTACCTAGTTTGATTTTTTGTTAGCGGGTCTGAACAGTTGTGGAGGGGTGGGGAGAGGCGGGGAGAGGAGGGGGAGAAACTCTATCTTGGGCAAGCCCTTGTTGCGGCCTTTTTTGTTTGGCATTGTGAACCCCCGCAAGTAAGCAATCTCTTGACGGTGATGGTTGTGGGGGAATGGAGGTGTGAAGTTATATTGAGTTCGAATAATAATGTTATTATTATAAGTTGCCGGTATTTCGATAAGTAAATTTTCATTCGCAACCCTAACCCTTATCAATCCTAAGCCCCAAAGCTTGGCGAAGATAGTGAAGCAATCGGCGGGTAATTTGCATCGGGTTGAAACTACTCGTATAGTAAATTTACGCGATAAGCCTAACCTTGCGGGTAACATTCATTGCCGGCAGAGTTATTCCACCCCGCTGCTTACCTTCCGTAGATACCTTGAGCTAACTCACCACCTTCAACCATAGCATAAACCCCAATTCTCACATACATATTGTATCGACAGCAACAAACTACCCATACATACACAGAAATACATACACATGCCCCCAAAGAAAAAGAGCTCCAAATCATCCGTGGCCGAGAATCGAGGGGCAACACCTCCCCCACCGCCCCCCGCGGGCCCCTCAGTGAAGAAGTCGAAAGCGAAACCGGGGACAAACAAGGCTAACGGAACGACCGTTGGGTCTAAGGGGAAAGCTCCCGTTGTTACTGCTAGCGAGGCTGGGAGTTCCACCTCTTCCTCTAGGGGAGGTGAAAGTAGGACATTAACAGTGCAGCAATTGATTGGGGGGTTATCCTGGACTGGGAAGTTACCACAGACATTGTTTTATGAGCACTGTATAAAGGCGGGATGGAATAAGCCGGACTACTATGTTGTATGCAGTCCGTCCCATGTTTTTTCTAGTATATTGATGAAAATACCTACTAATAGAGCTCTCCGTCCCTTTCCTTTCAACACAATAGAAGAAAGACGCCACGAAAGGTTTTGTATCATCAATAGTCGTAACATACAACAATGCAAAAACCAGTCTCACAGAGTCAATGCGCTATATCCCGCCCTTCGAGATGCCCGATGGCACACCACTAAACTTACAGATGGCCTCTGCACTCGAGGCCAGACACTTCGCCGCTACCTATGCCCTCCACCGCGTTTCCTCCATGAAGAATATCCACATGATGCTCCCGCCCACACACAAGGACTACTGGTCTATATTCGACGAGATCAAGAGGATGGAATTCGCAAAGAATCATGCGTGGATGTACGTCGCCGACCCATTCCTCGATAAACGCGAGTGGTTAGCTGCGGAAGCTGCCAAGGCAAAAGCCCTGGCGGAGGTTAAAAAGGAGAAGACCGCTGAGGTGGTTGATGAGAAGATGAAGGGGTGGTACCGAGTTCCGGTTGTGGACATGGGGACTAGTCAGCGGAGGGAGGTAGAAGGGTTGGTCCGGAAGTATCATGTTTGGAATCCGGCTGGGGTTAGCATGACCAGGGATTTGATGTCGAAGGTCCTTTCGGAGCTAGTTGGGTTGGATTTCAAGAGGGCGCATGTCGAAGAGGCTTGTGGTTGGGTGAAGGATAAGGAGGAAGCTTTAGGTGGGGTTCTTGCGGGGATGCACTTCTTTTGATGGGGAGATTGTGGCTGATTGGGTGGCAGAGTGGTTGTTAATTCATGTTCCGGAGGATGACCTTCCGGCCAGGTTCTTGCCGGGGAATTATGCTACTGGTGTGACGCTTTCTTCTGGAGATTTGCCCATGGAGTACGCTGCTAAACGTACGCATTCTCATCAGTAGTTGCCATTGGCGTCGCTAACTCTATTCCAGGATTATCTGCCACTGGTTACTCTTTGGACCTCTGCCGTGAAATTCTTGCCCTTAACGCTGGAGACGAAGAGCGCGCCGCAGAAGCTTTGATGCAAATTCTAGTTGACGGCTACCAGAAGACTCCCCAAGGCGCCAAGGAAGAGTCGTTAATTTCTTTCACAGATACCGACCTCTGGACAGAGGAAATCGGCACTCTAGAAGCAATCTGGGGTCCGGAAAGGTACACCCAAATTTCGCTTACACACTTCAAAGTGCTGCTTTCCGATCCTCCTGTACAGGGCTTAAAACTTCCCCAAAAAATATTTCTAGAGATCCGGAAGCCGACCTCGGCGACTTGGGAACTAGAATACCCGCAGACAATCCCGATATTTACACTCTCCACCGAGGATGATGGGGCTGGCAGGTTGTCGGCACAGGTCAAACTCAGTATCATCAAGCAGACAGCAAAACATGCAAGCACTCTTCTTGGCGAACAGATGATCTTCGCAGTGGTAGACTGGCTAGAGAGCAATATCGCTAGAATTGTTGAGTCTCCGGGTAGACTTCGCGACGTCACCAGTGGTGTTACGGGCAGCAATGAAGATGACGTCTCACCCCCAAATAAAGTCAAAAGAAAAGCCTTTCGGCATCACAATTCGAGAAACCCTGGAGCTATTGACTGGACTCCCGGTAAAGAAGCTAGTATGCGATTACTCACGGCTAAAAAGGCCAAATATTCTTTGCCCGATATGCAAAACATGCTACAAGCACGTATGCGCCTACCGGCATGGGATCAGAAGGAAGACATAATTAGCGCCGTGAATGACTGCCAAGTCACAATCATTAGCGGTGAAACTGGAAGTGGGAAGAGCACGCAGGCCGTTCAATTCATCCTCGACGATATGATCGACCAGCGTTTAGGACATATCACGAATATCATTTGTACCCAACCCCGCCGTATTTCTGCCCTAGGATTAGCGGACCGAGTCAGCGACGAGCGCTGCTCCCGAGTGGGTCAGGAAGTCGGGTACGCCATCCGCGGCGAATCTAAACAGAATCGCGCAACGACCAGGATCACATTCGTCACCACGGGTGTTCTCCTACGGAGGATCCAAATGGGCGATAGCCTCGATGAAGTAACCCACATATTCGTCGATGAGGTGCACGAGCGTAGCCTTGATACAGACTTCTTGCTAATCCTATTGAAAAGGAAGTTGGCTGTTCGGAAGGATCTCAGGGTAGTGCTCATGAGCGCTACTCTTGATGCGAAGATTTTCTCAGACTATTTTGGCGGGGAGGAGAAGGTCCGTAGGGTCGAGATCAAGGGCCGGACGTTCCCCGTTGAGGATTACTATCTTGACCAAGTTATTGTCAAGACTGGATTTAATGGTGGGGGGAGGTTAATGCCTGTCAAGACTGCTGATCATGAGGATGTTCGGGGGGCAGATCCGAGGGTTGCTAGTATTATCATGAGTTTAGGAGATAGGATAAATTACAACCTTATTGCAGCCACGGTCGGTACAATTGATGAGATGCTTGGGTCTCATGATGGAGGAATTCTTATATTCTTGCCTGGTAACCTCCGGTCACATTCTCTCACTCGATATTGTTGCTCATGAAATGCAGGGACTATGGAGATCCAACGATGCATTGAAGCTATCAAGACCTTGCCATACGGAATAGAGCGCTTTCATGCCCTGCCTCTTCACGCCTCCCTCACTCCCAACGACCAGCGTAAGGTATTTCCCCCACCGCCCTCTGGCAAACGCAAAGTCATTGCAGCAACCAACGTCGCGGAAACTTCCATCACAATCGAGGACATAGTAGCAGTAGTCGACACCGGAAGAGTGAAAGAAACCTCATACGACTCCTCCAGTGGTGTCGTCAAACTTCTCGAAACATGGGCCTCCCGCGCAGCATGCAAGCAACGCCGCGGTCGCGCCGGCCGTGTCCGCGCTGGCTCGTGCTGGAAACTCTATACCCGCAATGCGGAACACAACAAAATGGCTGAGCGGCCCGAGCCAGAATTAAAGCGCGTTCCGCTCGAGCAGACCTGTCTCGCGGTGAAAGCGATGGAAGACGACGTGCGCGGATTCCTAGCGGGGGCACTAACACCCCCGGATACCATGGCAGTAGAAGGTGCAATGAGACTTCTCGAGCGCATGGGTGCGATAGCAGACGATGATTTGACTGCCCTGGGAAGGCACTTGGTTCTCATCCCGGCGGATCTCCGTTGTTCCAAGCTGATGGTGTACGGCGCCATATTCGGCTGTTTGGATGTTGCTGTGACGATCGCTAGTATACTCACTACCCGAAGCCCCTTTATAAATACCCCCGCGACCCGTGATGCTTGCCAACTCGCACGCGCATCCTTCGCCCAAGGGCAAGGTGATCTTTTGGCAGACTGTTGTGCCCACCAAGAATGGACGCGCCACCGCCAAACAAGCTCAGTCAGGGAGGTGAAGCGCTGGTGCGAAGAGAACCACCTCAGTCACCACACGCTCCTCGACATATCTTCGAACCGGGCACAATACATTTCCTCCCTGAAGGAAATCGGTTTCCTCCCGCTCTCATCTTCCTCTTCATTCAGCGATTTCGTAAGCCTAAACCAAAACCACGAAAATGTTGTTGTCCACAGAGCCCTCATCGCCGCTGCATTCAACCCGCAGATTGCGAGGATCGCTTTACCAGAGCAGAGATTCGCGGGGTCAGCCAGCGGTGCGCTAGCCGTGGACCCTGAGGCGAGGACAATCAAGTACTATACCCACTCCTCCGGCCGCGCCTTTGTCCACCCTTCCTCCACGCTCTTCGCCGCAACCGCTTTCACCGGCGACGCTAGGTTCCTGAGTTACTTTTCCAAAATGGAGAGTAATAACAAAGTTTTTCTCAAAGACGTTACACGTATTCCCCCCCGCTCCCTCATCTCCTATATCACCACACTAACTCGAGAATAGCGACAAACGCGTACTCCCTCCTCCTCTTTGGCGGTGCGCTAGAAGTAGACACTACGGGGCGTGGCATCACGGTTGATGGATGGTTGAAGTTGCGAGGGTGGGGGAGGATCGGGATTCTGGTCGCTAGGCTGCGCGCCATGCTTGACCAGGTGTTGCAGGACAAGATTGACGACCCGGGCTTGGAGCTCGCTGGGAACGAAGTTGTGGCTTGTGTGACCAGGTTGGTCGAGAGCAACGGGGTGTGATTCGGCGACGTGGTGACACTGCCTCGCCGTGGAGGGGGGACGCGGACGGGGAGAAGGAGTAGTATTCATTATGCTTATTGGTTATTTTTTACTTTTGGAGAATGAACGATTAACGACCGGACTAAGCTCAACCGGGCGGATTATTATACTATTTATTGTAGCGGAATATAACTTGACCGACCAACGTCGCAACAGCGCAGGCGCTGGCCATGCAGGCGGGGAGGATGAAACCCGAAACACGAAAAGGGATCATGGACTTGAGGAAATCTTCCGAGTCTGGAGCTTTTTCACACTCCCCCCCTCCTCCCTTCCTCCCCTTTGTGAGGGTATGGTATGTCCTGTTGAATAGTGCGAGGGCGTAACTACCCATGAACTGGGCGGAGTAGAAGACATGACGACAAAGAAGCACAACCCCCACAGCTAGCACAGACCAAAACCTACACTAGAAATATAGTCGCCTTCAAAAGATTATATAACTCACCACAAAAAAAAACAGAGAAACTTGAAAAAAATCCTGCCAGCTGTAGATGTTTTCAAGGAGAACAATTGATTTTGTTCTTTCCTCCCGACCCGATTTCGTTTCGTACCATAGTTCCCGCAAAAGCCCGAAAATAGAGGCAGGTGAGGTCCGAAAGCATGTCCATGATAGACTAGCTGGTAGTTACAGTACCATGAGAGACCTTTTGAACATCGTAAAGTGTGTCCATTCGCTTTGAGCAAATTGCGATCTAAGTGAACATTCATAAACCATCACTCGAAATAGCGGGGTGCCGATAGTGAACGAAGATCAGAACGGTACTCGTGGGCACATGTTTTATCATAGAACATCCCTACCGATTGTGCCGTCGAAATTAGTTTGCTGGGGCGGTACGGGTGTGGCTACAGAAAAGTAAGACGCACAAAGCACAAAGATTCAAGTGCCATTAGTTATTAGAAATGGTATGATAGTAGAAATGCGGTATAAAAAAAATAAAAAAAATACAATTATCACGCAGGGGAAGTTCTGTATCCCCTCCCGGACATCACCCAAGCGTTTCCTTCCCAGTCCAGTCCTAATATGACAAAGGGAAATTGTGTAGAGAAAACCCGTTCCAAAAACCGCACACGCGTCAGAGAAAAGAAAATACGCGTGATAACTCCCGCGGCCGACTCAGCCTCCCCCAGGTCCACCAAAACCACACGGTACGAGCATTTTAGGAGCTCAAGCGTTGGGAGTGGTCCGGAAGCGGAGCAATGCTCGGGAGGCAGTGGATGTCCGCCGAGTCAGGTTGGGCGAGGCTGGCGGGGTGGGGGCGGGGTACGGAATTAAAACCACATACTTGGGTACAGTGACATACGGTGCTCGAGTATAATAAATTCCCGGTCATGGCTACCCCACCATTAAGATGCGCGCTATCGCGAATGAACACCCCGTAGGCCCAGAAGTGCTGGGCTGCTCGGGTATGGACGTTAGTGATGGGGTGGGCAGGGGTTCGAGATGTCAAAGCTTTTTACCCTTCCCAACATTATACGGTAACAAATTGAACCACCTCTACCTCTGAAAGTAGTGAGCATGAGGAGTTCAAACCCCTGCCTACCCCATCACCAACGTCCATGCCCGAGTAAATGGGCTCCTTTTTCTTGTTAATCTAGAAATTTATTAATGTCGTGCGGTCGGTAAAGTCATGGTGTAGAACCGTTGCTACGGTCCATGGCATAGCCGCCAGCGGCAATACCACAATTCCTTCATGGTAGGGGAATTCTGTCAGTAGCTGCTTCTAATAAATTAAATATCCCTATAAACCAGCGTCCACAGTAGCGCTGAGGGGCTATGAGAGGTAAGCACAATGCTCACAAGCAAGCTGCGGTAGAGTGGTTGTATATGTATACCGTAGGTAAATTCAGGGACAGACTTTCGATTCTGGCGAGTACTCGAGTAATGGTACTGTACAGTACAAGGTGTACAGTACGGCACTCGAGTAGCATTGGGGTTAAGTTGGCACCCCTGTTACCGCACAATGACTAAATGCGTGATCCTTGACATGCGCTTGTTCATGAGTAACGAAACCGAAATGGAGACCACGAGTACCTCGGCAGCGAAAACATTAGACTGTGATACTTAAGGGTATCATACTATGACATCTCCCAACCAAACGCCCAGCCATGAACACTTTTATAAACTCATCCAGCAGTCAAATTAGTTGGTCAGCTAGACAACCTGAACCACGGCGTGTAGTCCCCCTTCCTATCACTCTTTCGCAAATATCAGAGAAGTGAGACGGTGAAGCAAAACCCACTGGAATGAATTCACAGAGCCCACGGGCCAACCACGAGCCCTCCCGCAGAACAAGCGGGCCACACGTGTCGCAGTGAGCCATTCCTTCCTTTCACGTGCGCTCCTTCGGCAGTCTTGAGCTTACAGTATGATACCCTACTTGTCAGATTCAAAAGTATTCGGAAACTTGGCGCCAAGTGCTAACACCCAGCTGGGAAGGAAAAGGCTGAACCAGAAGTTGAGACAAAAAAGTAGGTTAAATCTGATCAACTCCAGGATCCTAAACTATCTTGAGAAATAGGTGGCAAGGAAGGAAAGATAGTCAAGGCATAAGACAAAAACAACAATACTCGTGAGTATGGGTAGGGTGAATGAGCGGATACAACATGAAGCTTACCGGTTCTCCCCTACAAAGCTTGGCGCCAAGTTTCCGAATACCT
The DNA here is from genome assembly GCA_003313605.1 of Tuber umbilicatum. Lineage (NCBI taxonomy): Eukaryota > Fungi > Ascomycota > Pezizomycetes > Pezizales > Tuberaceae > Tuber > Tuber umbilicatum. The sequence continues at coordinate 8,282 of QLOI01001472.1, forward strand.
TTGAATCTGACAAGAACAGTAGCTTAGTAAGCAGAGGTCCCGGGAACTTGAAACGAAATACGGTACTGTAGCTAAATTACAAATATCATACCTGGATTCTCACTGATCCCAACGCAGTATGATTTACCAAAACCAAGCGCCGAGCACCGCCGGTATTGCAAGTCTAGGTTAATGGAACCGAGCACGGGTCATCACCAACTTCCTCCCTCCCTCTTGTTCCTTCTAATCACTCCAGCACCATATCCCAGGAACTGCCGCTTCCCCGCCTTCCCCAACAAACGAGTTAAAACCCCCCGATAAGCCAGAGCAAACTCGCGACCAACCACTAAATTCGGGCGTTGCAAAAGTTGGTCCTTTCCGTGGGCCGTGCCCCGGATGCCTGAGTGCCATGGTCAGCTACTGAGGCTGGACGTTTCAGGATGAGACATGGGCTACTGTATTGTCTTGTACCAGTACCACACAACCGTCGTCATATCTCTCCGGAAATATAGCTTGACTTGATTTGATTTGAGCTTACCTGAGTGCAGGACCTATCACCCCACACTGCCGTAGAGTGGTGGTACTGCACTGTACCACAGCACTCGTATTAGTGATTGCCCCGCTAAAGGATTAAAAATAAAAATAAAAAAATGCCGGCCATAATTTTCCAAGGTGACTTTAGTAACGCTCAGCGCCAGCATTATCATGGGACAACCCCAGAGCAAAGATCTCGCAACATACCCAACTTACTAAAAGTAGCACATAGAAATTTCGATAGTCGCTGAGAATGCAGAGAAGGCTCGACTATAACCGCCCTAACCTTCCAGAACTTCCCAAAGGGATGTGACGTGCGAGCGGAGGGGTGGCCTTCTCTTTTTTTTCACAGGCTCGCACGATTTGACGAAATCGACAGGGCAGTATGAAACACTCAACTCCCCCCCTTCCACATATCGATTCGTATTCCACTTACCAGAACCAGTCCCCGTCAAAAAGCACCCGACTCCCCCACACACCTGTCTTCTTGAATTCCCAGGTCCCGGGGAGGAGAAGGCGAAAAAAAAGAGAGAGAGAGAGAAGGATGGCAGACGAAAACATAACCCTCATCACCGTTGTAATAAATTTCCTCAGCGCAATGTGGAGTTACTTTTGCATCACCGCCTCACTGGACCGACGAAGTCGTGCTTACGACCTCATGCATGATACTGAATTGGCATGGCATGTGTTGTGGACTTCCTGTCAGGTATTCTATCCTCCCTTCCATTCCCCCTCTCCCTTGACCACAGCTAACCAACTAACCAACCAACCAGACTTTCGCGCTCCTAGTTTCGTTCACGAACCTATCACTATTGCTCTACATTGCTGCACGAGTATACGCTCCGTTCGTAGACACGGTTAAGGCACAGGCAGACCTTCGAGGGAAGGTGATGTGGGTGCTTGCCGGCGTCGGGTGTGCGCTTGTTGGTGCGCCGATGGCGTTTTTACCGTGGAAATTGACGTGCATCAAGACGGGCAGGTTGGATGAGAATATTTTCATTCATTGTGGGTTCCCTCTCCCACCCGCCTCGATTTAAGTGGCTTTGAAAGTTCTTACACTGACGGGTTGGTTGTAGGGGACGGTTGAACGGAGGAGTTGTCTCTATATCTTGTGGTTGACCGTGGAATGCTTGAGATCGGTCAGTGACAGTAACGGGATAGCTTCCTTCTCTTTTTTTAACCACTCAGGTGTTCCTATTCCCGCTTCTTTTCACTTCTTTTCACTTTTCGCTTTTATACTTCCCCCATCCATTCATCATAGGGATTTTCGGCGCTACCAGGTTTATGCTCTACTTATTTATTCATTCCGCGTCTTATTATCCTCAGGAGTATTAGGGGTATAGAGTTCGTCATCACCAGTATTCATTCATTCATTCACTCACTCCTTCCTTCCTCCCTTCCCTTTTCCACCACGGTTCGTTTCAAACAAAATCAGGGGTGCCAGACCACCCCCGCCAAAGGGCAAAAAAGCACTTTCTATCACATGAACCGTATCTCCATGCCAAAATCATCAAACCCATTTATGATAGGCTCACCCCTCAACCAATCACTCATCCGCCCCAACCTTCATTCAAACCCCTATCGTTCCCGCCACTCCCAACGAATCATTCCTATCACGAAACACAATCCGCAAGGTGAAGGCGCCGTGGGCTCCAGCACAGTACAGTAGCGAAGTGAAGGCCATTAGCACCTTTTCACTGATCGAAGCGAACCGGCGTAATTATTACCCGCCACCCGCTTCCCGCTCCAGGTAAGCGTCTTGTGACGGTGTCATGGGAGAGCACTCGGCCTTGGTATTGTGTCGGCCGTCAGGGGGATAACCGTTACCGTAGCGACATCCCAGGTAGCTCTCTCTCTAGCCTGCTGTGCTAAATACCCTCGTTCCAGGCTATTACCCAGCACAACAATTAGGCAGTCTCCGCCGGATCCTCTTTTCTACCGGCAGTTTTCGCCACGCCACACGCTTGCGCTCGAAACAAGGCTTTGGCGTAGTCCAGGGCAGAGCAATCACCCCCTCGGGTTTACCCCTCGATTCCAGCCATTCTTCAACTACAACCCTCCACCCAAAAGTGATCCAAAGGCGACTCTCGCCCTTCAAGACTACCTCACAAGCATGGCTAATATTGGAAAGCGTCTGGAAGTCTTACCATCACCCGACCCCAACCTTCTCTTCCTCCAAGACTCCCTAAATAAAGCGACCACACAGGTTACCTAGTAGTGGACAGCGCGACACGACAAGAGGTCCCCAGGCAATCGAAAAGCACCAAAAATCGTGGCTGGAGCGATGGCGAATGCCCCCCACGTAATTCCCCCGAGAGTGCCCGACACCAGGTAGTATGATATTGAGAACATCACCTCTCATCACAAGAACTCACTCGGATACCTTATCCACCCGGGAAGATTGGAGAAGAAAAATGTACAATATTCGCACAGTTGCTATTAATATACTCGGCGTTTTTTAAAGTCCGGAAAGTGAGTTACGCATCGCCGTTAGTTCCTGCAAAGAAAAAAAAAACAGCGCCTTGAAGCCATCGATTATGCCGTGTGAATCATTCATCTCCGGAGACTCCAAAAACGTCCAGTAGAATATAACTTGAATGAATTCTCCGGCAATTCTTTACGAATACAAGCCATTCCCGGAGCATCATAATTTGTATCCGCCCATCTAAACATAGTAGAAACCACTACGCGCCGGTATAACGACCGCATCCGGAGGAAAAGGGAACCAAACAACATCTCTCATAGCTGGCCGTGTATCATAATCTCGCACCACGGGGACGATGAACCCGTGAATAAATAGACAAAATTTGACGCAACCAGCACCTCAACAGCACACACGCGCCACCAGCCACGCCAGATTTCCCCAGGAAACCCGAGCGGGAACAGACCAGACCACCCACCGGATGTGCTCGCACAATAGTTAGCGGATCGGCACACTCAGTGGCCAACAGCGTCGAAGAAAAAAGGACAGGAGATTATGCAAATATTCCCATGACAGCCGAACGCGGACTGCCCAACCGTCTGACCCCCCGCCTCGTCCGAGCCCTGGGCGGGGGCGTAAAGGAGCCGCCGTGAGGAATCCGCGAGTAAGGAACAGGGGGGATGAACAAGCCTTGCCGTCCGTCGAGAGTGTTAAAATCATCCTCACTTTCCCCCCCCTCTCGACTCCCACCCCGCAGGAAAAAGCTAGTCACCCCAAGCCATTTCGGCAGCTTACTGTTGCGCCAGATCCGGAGGGGGGGGAGGGACCCCACAACCGGTCTTCATGGGAAATCACTCGTTGGAACAACGACTAACACGGGTGGTAAATTTCGGCGCGCAGGCTAGTGCCGACAAGCCCCGCGGGGGTTTCCAGGCGGTCATGTGTAGTAATAGGCATCGGCACTAGGACCAACAGTGGACCGGTTCAACAAATTATCCGGAGGAGGATGGCGAGAGCATCCCATCGCAAGCGCTATAGCTCACGTCCGACGCAGCGGTATGATAATCGCTCTCCGTTAACACCCGCTCAGCCGGAAAAAAAAAAGTTAATCAAACATGTCTACCCAGGGCAGCACCGAAAGTACCCCCCACCGAGAGGGCGCCGAAAGCCGAGTTATCCCAAAAATACAAAGAGAGAAGCCCGAACAAATGGTAGGATAGATGGATAAACAGACAAAAAAAACCAAGCAAGCGAATGCAATCCGAACTCCACCACAGCACAGCACAGCGCCGCCCCGCCATCGCCAATAAAAACCCCCCCTTCCTCTATATAGCGGAGTACGGCACAGCACATACCTCCAGTCGACATAATAGTCACAGTATAAAACCCCCTCAGCGACGTACTCCCTTCCCAAACCCGTCGGCGGGGGCGAAACACACCTAATCTAACCTCAAACTTTTTACATTCCAGCGAGTTCGAATCTGCTTGTTGAAACATACTTCTCGCACTACTGCAGTGTTACTCCTACTACTGATACTTTCTCCTTGCATTAAACCTGGTGGCGCACCCAGACCTCCAGACTATTGAAGATACCTCCTTGCCTTTCTCACACACCACTTTTCTCTATTATTGTTATTGCTCGCTCAAGCTATTTGGCTTGCTCCAGGACAGTAGATAGTCAGGGTCTTTAGTCCTTCCCTTTGAGAGTGTCAAGCATTCAAGTTACTCAAGCAATTGATCACTACTTCACATCTTGTATCGTTGTTCCATCCAATATTCTCACAACACTGCTCCCTCCTAACATTCGAGTGATCGCCCGTGACTCCCGCAGCGTTTTCACGATTCGTACCTTACTGTGCTTGATGGTATTGTATCGGTATGCACCGCGCAGTGAGACGATTTCCGGAACGGATTACGCGGATAGAGCCGCGGCTGGCTGTATTAATCGGTAGAATGGATGGATGTCCGGGGTGAGGTTAGGATCATGGATCGTGGACTGGGTTGGCTGGCAGTGCTGAAGTTAGGAAGCCGGTGAGCACGGCAGACACGGAATGATAGCAAAGCCTGCTAGAAACTTACCACGGTCCCAGACGAGAAGTTGGCCAAATATTCGAATTCTAAATATAGTATGGGTGATCAAATGCGCGGGCGATCCCCATGTTCAGGTATGATAATCCACTCCCTACCCAGGGCGTGAACAGTATATACCATCTTCACATTGCAAGTGATAAATACGACGCCACGCTACAGCCCCCCAAACACATAAAAACAGATCAACTCAACCAAACCCAATAAAGTAAAAAATTCCAATCCATTCCATCCATTCATAAACATCATATATACAGTACGCACCCTAACCCACCCACGCCCGCTCCACTAACCCAAGCAGCCAACCAACCAACCAACCAGCCCAAAACGCACAGCGTGAGCCAAAAAGATGTATAAAAAACTTGAGGAAAAAAGAAAAAAACTCCCACATAAGAAACTAAGGAAAACGATAAAAACAAAACAAAATGTACAAATGCAAACAAGATTGTAATGATAGGCCATGGTGAGTTAATCGAGAAGAAATAAGAATTGAAAAATCCAAAACACCTCTATTACAGAACGCGAGATATGCAGTTGCGGTGCCGCCCGGGAGGGTACGTGTGAGAACAGAGAGAGGTAAGGAAAGCAAAAGGAGATAGAGATATAAAGAGAGGGACATAAGTTAGTTATGTGGTTATGTAATTGGTCAAGACATGGGAACTGCAATGGCCGCCATACAAAAGACCAAGAAGAGTAGATGTTTTCCCTGGTTTTGTAGGCAGGCAGGTAAGTGGGGAGGTACTCATTAGCATAATTGATCAAGTCAAGGTAAGGGGTTTTCAAGTCATAAGGGACGGGAATGGGGAGGGAGGACGAAAGGGGTGACAATAGGAAAAGAAAAAGGTAAAATGACCAGAGAGATAAGTATAGGGATAAGAATAAGGACAAGAGTTTGTTCAAAGAAAAGTAAAGAGGAAAAAAAGTAAAGAAAAAAAGAAAAACACTAAAAATAAGAAAAAGCAACCGGCATCCATCCATTGATCCATCCATCCCATCGGACAAGTAATTAATCGATCCGCCGCCATCTTAAAAAAAAAAAAAAAAAAACTATGAAGGCGACCAATAGATAGGATTGGATGGACAACCAGTGCTTTTCTGAATCGATAGTTGCAAGTAAAAGAAGATGAAGTGAAGTGTTGATAAGACAAGATAGGAATGGGAAGGCTGGTGTCATCCTTCTCATCTGGTAAACTGCCCATCCATTAATCCACCCGTCTAATACGATACCGTAACAACCCCCCGCTGTGCGCCCCCAGCCCAGTTTTTTTTAAAAAAAAATTACCCCTCTTTCACCCCCCACCACAACCAACCCCATTATATCACCACATACTAGTCCCCAACCTCCTGACTATGAACCACCTTACTCATCATCACCACTCTCTTCAGCCACTTCAGTCTTCATCCAGTTCTCAACATACAAACTAGCACGTTTGTACCGGCGATCAGCAAACTTGTCGTATACCGCGCCGTGGTGATTCTTCGGGTTCTCGCAGCACTCGACAAGGGTGTGGATCAACGGCTCCAGCTGAGAAGCAGTGTAACCTGAATAAAAGGTGTGTGCAGATGTCTGTTTTGAACACTGTGATTAGCCGATGTCGGTCATGTGATTCCGTGAGAAGGGTAACAGCAGTTCCGAAAGAAAACGAAAAAGATACGGAGAAAAAAAGGGGGGAGATGAAAGAGAAGGCTGAACAAGGAATCGAGTGGAAAACGTTGAAGGTAGAAGAGGAAAAGAAAAAAAAGCCGTTTCGGTGCAAGTATGTGTTGGCCACTCGGGGCCCCGGAAAACGGGTCGATGGCAGACAAGGGTATGTGAACCAACTGAGGCGTTGCGATAAAAAAAGAACAGAAAAAAGTGCAATAAAACGATAAACCGAAAGCGAAAATAATAAACCTACCCACTCTCCCTTCCTCAACATATGTCTAGCGAGACAGTGCGCCCCGGCAGCAAGAAAGCTTGGAGGGCTTCCAACAAATCTCTCATCCATAACAGTGATCTCCAAGAAGTACTTGGCTAGCGTTCTGGTCTCAAGATCATAATCGTCGGCCTTGCTGATTCTCCTCAAGAAGCTCATCGGCCCGGGCCAACCAAGTTCATAGTGCAACATCGAAAGCATAAATCTCTCCGCCTTGAGAATCTCTTCCGCGGTATAACCATTGTCGACCATGTACACAATCTCGTGAACAGACGGGCAGTTGATCTCCTCATACTTGGCGGCGACAAACAGTGCTGTAGCTCCGACAAGTTGAAGCTTCCCGAGGGAGACAACTTTGGCCGAGAGGAAGCGATCAACATAGTTGGAGGTGAGGAAGAGAGTCTCGGGAAGAAGGTTAAACCGAGTGTGAACCTGGACGAGCCAGTCCATGAGAATCGCGCGCATTGACCACTGGATCTCGGATTGATGATCCATGTAATGGGCGTTCGGCAACATCTTCGCCTATAGCACGGCATAAATCGTCAGCAAAACCCTAGCGTAACCAACAAAGGTGTAGTACGGTACTAACCTCAAGCTCACGCATATATTCAAAGATTTCATCGCCATACTCCGCAACCATAGAAATATCACCCTCGTCCTCGTCGTCAAAGAACTCCCGCTGAACCTTGCTCAATTCCTTCCTAGTCTGAGACGTGATCCTAGGCACAAGAACTTGCGTGGTAACCCCAGTAGTATTATCCCCGGGACGCGCTCTTGCACCGTTGTATTCAGTCTCGTCGTCATCTCCTTCATCACTCTCATAGTCCGAGATAACCTCATGTTGACCTTTGGTAGTCCTAGCACCGCCTGGAGCCTCATCGTCCTCTGAAGCGTCTTCGTCGTCATCATCTTCAGCTTCAGCTGCGGTGCTCTCTTGATCCTCATCCAAGTATCTATCAGAATAGGAGTGAGACGCTTGGTCCGAATAGACAGGAGATTCACCCTTGGCTTGATGTTGCTTTATTCTCAAAAGCCCAGACAGAGGCCTGGACGCACGACTCTTGCTACGGGGCCGAGTAACTTGTCTACCGAATTGTTGCGATTCCTTCTTAACGACCGCATCTCGCGAAACCTTTGGACTGGTTCGCTTGGGACTAGTCCTCTTCGGGCTCGGGCGTTTGTTATCTTGGTAAACTGTGGTCTTACGGACAATGTTCCTCGATGGAGCAACGTGTTGAGACGTGACGGAAGACTGGGTAGCGATCGAAGAAGCTGGCTTGAGTCCCTGGACTCGCTGAGCTGGTTTCGAGATCGCGCCAGTGGTCTTCTGACCCTGCTTATCCTGAACGACAACGACACCACCCTTGCTACCTTCCTTGCCAGAGGTAGTAACATTGTTGCCCTTGCTTGTATTGCTGACATCGCTGAACGCGGTCCTTCGGGCAGCGGCTCTGAGGCCGACTCCAGTGGGTTGCTGCGATTCCATGTTCCCCAAAGCAACGTTGGCAGCGGCTGAAGAGACGTTGCTGGCGGACTTGTTGTGGATTATAGGACGGTTTGCGTTCTCGTCTTGGCGGCGAATGGCGCGAGAGGGACGTTGTGGCTATAGGCAAAGGGGAAAAAGAAAAGACGCGTTGCGTTAGCAAGAAAAATATTTTTTTTCCCCGCCCGCAAGATCGAGTTGTGGATGTGTGTTATTGGATGTGGGTACTCGAGTAGGTGGATGCATCTGAGAGGGGAGAGAGGAGAGAGGGGCGGTTATGCGAGTTTTTCTATGGGGGCACAGGTTGTGGGGATGAATGTGCGTTTCAGGTTGGAAATACAACCATACAGCACGTAGCAGGTATGATGAAAAGGAAAAATCTACTTACTTTGGCATCCATCCTTTCTATCCAAGTTGGCGGGAATAATATCAACGTTGAAAATCCAATCAATAGATGGTTGATTCGGTCGATATATCAACCTGATAAACAAGTTATATACTACTGTACCTTTGCGAGGTTAGCGGAATGTAGCGACGGCTGGTGGGCAAAAAGCAGGAAAGGAAGAAACAGGTTGAAGCCGAAGGAATCCACAGTCTACTTAAATATATCAGGGGAAAGAGAGAGCGGCCAAAATGAAAACAAAAGAGGAGAAGGAGGGTGGATTGTTGTGGATGAAGAAAAGAGGAAAGCAAATGGAGGAAGAGAAGAGGGTTGATGTTTTGGTGTCCAGAGTCGGTCGAGGTCTTCTTCGCGTAATGGCTGGTTGTCGAGGCAACGAAACAAGCCGTTTCAGTGAGTGCAACCAATGGCTTGGCAGCAACCGTTACCACTTTGGGTCGAATGGCAACAAGCAAACCCGTGCTACTTCCCCACCAACCCAGAAGGGAGAGGCGCGCTCGCGATTTTGGCAGCGTTTCCTCCTTCATGTCGCATCACTCGAGAAATTCGCTGCTTTTATTGGGTCACATGGCGAACCAATGGTGGCTACAGACATCAAACAACCAAGGGAAGTTTGAAGCGCAGAAATCATCAACATCACTCTTTATACCTCATCACGAACAATTTCCAACCCGAGCCCGCTATCCAATCGAGAGCGCGCATGGCAGTTTTCCTCGATGGTCTCTGCGACGCGGTTGTGACCAATTGGGATAAAAAACCTGGAACGAGATGCATAGATATCACACAGTCATCTTGCGCGCTTCACACGGCTATCCACCACCATCTCATATACAAGTACTACCGTATTACAATATTATTATTATTATTATTATTTATTCATTCACTCTTTTGATAGCCTTGACATTCGGCAACTACACTGCCGGTTCTGAGTGTGTTATTAGAGCATAGCGCGGTGCAGCCTGAGTCTTGGGAAGACCAAGTTAACCCGCCCAGCACCCCACCCTGCATCCCCTTCTCGCCGCTGTCAACACAGACTGAATTGTGCGAGTGTTTTGCACACTTTTCCCACCTTTGCGCTCTCCAATTCAGTATATTTCCCACATCCAAAAAGGAAAGAAGGGTAAGATACTGCCGTAACGAACAATAACATTCCAGATTAGGAATGGCGACTCATTGCAAGCCTGCTTTGGAGTCTGTGCGAGTGAACCCCGTGTAATACGGGACGTTGTGCTCATACCATGCATTTCATATATTCTTTGTGAATGCGTATGTAATCCGATTCGGTTCAGCCCTCGGAGAGGATGCGTCGAGACCTTGCCTCATGATGTCTTGTCGCGAACCCGTCACGAAACCAGGATCGTGTATTTTCCGTTTGCGGTGCCCTTTTTATCCTCATTTCTTGTCCTCGCTCTGGTGGTGCCGTTCCAGAAGAATTTTTTTTTTTTGTACCGGGCGCAACTGGATCCCACGTCCGCGGTACGGGGTGCCGGCTACGCATCGTTGGTTGTCGGTTTCCCTGATTCCCTAGGGCGTTATGATACGAGTTTTGTTGATCGCGTTAGATGAGGGGAGTATGAAAATACCGGTATTTATTGGATCTGAGGAGCGCGATTTAAAAGGGTGAGGATCATGGGCGGTGCTGTAAGGAGAGATGAATACATTCTTGTTTCAACGCATGACGGCTCATACCTCGAAACAAAGCCCATCAATTCAGCGACTCAGCCTTCTCCCAATTTCGGCGGTTCCCGTACTCGTAGGCACGGCCCGCCGGGCTCCCTTGGGGGGAGAAGACGGAGAGCAAGAGAGGAGCGATCCGGATCCAGACACAGAAGGTTTCGCCCAAGAAGGTAAAGTACCGGTATCCTCCCCTCTTTTCTAGAACGGATCCTTTCGAACGCTATCCACAGCACTCGATGAAGATATTTGTACTGTGACTGGAGCACTAAAAGTCGACGGGAAGTGAGGTTAAATAGGGTGCGACAACTACCTGTATAGTGGATCCTATCTGCTGTTCCCTGCAGTTCCAATATCCACTCGATCTTTGTTTTACAGTAATCTTTATTGCATGTATTTCGGTAATTCACAGATCACACATCCAATTTGTTTTCCCGCCCGGACCATCCATGTCGGAAGTGAGGTATCGCCAAGACCAGGCGTTGGCACACCATCCCGTATCCAGGTAAGTTTGCCCAGCCGTCGCGTCTCCCCAGGCCGCTCCCCAACCGAATCGCAACGCGTTCTGAGAAACCACTATACACGAAGTCACGTGCAGCAAAGAGGAACGTTTCCAGCGCCGAGTGTTTTCCTTGGCCCTCGACTTTTTCTTTTTTTTTTTTTTTCTCTCCTCTCTCCTCTTCTTTCTCTTTTGATCAGGCGCTTCGTGAAGGAATACTCGTCGCAGTTTATCCATCGAGCACGATCAAGAATATAACCATTCTTTCATTCAAAGTTAGAGTTATCTCTTGCTTATACCTTTACAAGCGCTCGCATGACTCTCACCCGCTCCCTTCACCGTTGGATTGAAGTTTGCGCTGATGGTAGTCCAATTGGCACTTCATTCCGACGGATGCGTTATCGGCATCTTGCTGATGAGTTTGGGGATTGACGAATCGCTCGATCTACATAAGCGATCAATGAAAAGGTGCGAGAGAAAAGTGATATTATAAATTTTTTTTTTTTT
>QLOI01001472.1:25944-45659 GCA_003313605.1 Tuber umbilicatum
TGCTTTTGCAACCATTTTCGTTTGCGATTGGTTTGTGAAGTGGCGGTATGGTTATGTGATTTTGCGTTCTTGCCTGCTTGCTTCTGCTAGTAAGCCCCTCCCTCCCACTGACAGAAAGGCAGGCAGGCAGGCAAGGTTAAAAATTGAAGGGTAACTTGGGGGTCATCATAACTCACTGTTAAAACTCTTTGTTCCTTCCGAAAAAATAAAAAAACAAACAAACAGAAACATGTTGCTTACCGGTACTTTGGTTGGCTGATAGCACCGCCATATGGTGTGGAGAAATACCCGCATAAACTGGTGAAGCTTTGTTCACCATTAGAGGTCAAAATAAGGTGCGAGTCGGCCAGTATTTCAGGAGTGACCCTTCCCGGTTAAGTTGGTTCGTTTCCCACAAGTACAGTACAGTAAATTTAAATGGGCAAAAATCGGTGTGTTTATAAGGGGTTACTCTCCGCTCGAACGAGCTTCGCTGTTATCACACCACAGCGTTCCTCCGACCAAGATCTTGGCGTGAAAACGAGCGTTACAACGTCAGGACGTTGGGAGTTGCCTCTCCTGGTCAAGGACTTTTTTGCAAAAAGTCATTTTCCCACCGGGACGATTACCCGAAGGGGGGAATTCCGCGTGGGCTTCGAAGGGCGAATAACCGTCCACCAGCGGTGAGTGGGTCGAGTTGAGGGCGGCGAGAAAAAGTCCCGTCTTGGCAGCATTCCTCGCGCGGCAGTCAGGCGGGCAAAAACGAAGGCGCCGAATGGATAGGTGGAGGGCTATTACCACGGCAACGAGCGAAGACTGGACTGTTATCGTGAGCAACACTTGCTGTTTTCCAGATAAATTACAAACAGAAGTACTCGTGCCCGCAATTTACAAGGACAAATGATTACCCTGCTGTCCTAGCGTCGTCGTCGGATCGGATTTCCGATGTGTTGACCGGTTATTACTGGGGTTACGGTTGCGCTACCGTACGAGTAGACTAGCTTGCCCGTTTCGGGACGGGGTTTATTTCGAGTCAGCGGATCGGATGGGGTTTAATTTGTGGGTGGTCTGTGCGCTATGTATGCACGTACGGTACGTCATTCTGGATGTCTTGGCGGGCGAGTGAGGGGTTGTGATTGCTTGGGGGTGTGAATGGTATGAGTTGGGAATTTTTGTAAGGTGTGCTGTTGTTGGGGTTTTTGGTGCTGGGGCCGTTGGCTGGTTGGGGGTATATATTCTGGTTGAGGGGGAGTAGAGGGGGGGTGTTGTGCCGTCTCGTACGGTACTTATCATACATACTTAATTACTCGATTGAATCGGCCTTGCGCTCCAAGCCCAATTGTGGCTGGCGCTCGTGTATAACCGTTCATGGTTGGCTGTGGTGCTTGGAATTTACTACCTGTCGACTTGACTGCTATATGCCGCGTCGCCATGAGGAGGTGGGGATGCTGGCGCGCTCGAGTATGATGTGCAGCACAACCGCACGTTCCAAATCCGTATAAATACGTGTATATGTATAGAAAGACTGGTACCAGAAGCACACCCCTCAGCGAGTGCTAATGACCGTTGCCCAATTTGGCAATGGAACTGAAGCATTTCACGACGCGCACTCTCCTTACAATCCATAAAATTTCAATCCCATGCCCGGGATCAATTTGTTATTATAATGATAGCACTTTAAATCCCCACAACAACCGAACCCCGAACGCCCCGGACCAACAGATGAACCTACAAGCCGGCCGACTTTCACCAAGTCACACGATCCGTATTCCATCCAACCGGCTTAGTCCGAGAACAGGAAGGGTGGTGGAAAAAGACCATGTTTAAGACCCTTATCCGGGGTTCGGGATGGGTACGAGTACGGTGGGGAACAGAGCTGGACTGTGATACCGCGCTGCACATCCCGAGGATAGCCAAAAAGCGGTGATTGCGAACGGGAGGGTATCCAGGGAGGCCGCCCGTGAGAGCCAAGCCCGTGATGCAAACCTGGTGCTGGGATCTGCCTTCGGTATCATACGTACCGTGCCGGGAAGTTCACGTGCGCTTGGGTGTGCCTATCCCTTTCTTGGCGGAGGAGTACTGGGGCGTGTTTACCCCTTTGTCAGGAGATGGCGCTGGTCGTTGGGTTGGATTTTGGGCGGGGGGTGAATTGTCATCATGAGATCTCACTCGGTTGAGTTTTCCGATTGTTCGGTTGAACATTCCGAGACGGTGGTGGGAAGGATTAAGTGTATGGGGAGGGGGTATTGGGGGGGGGGGTAAGGGATTTGATTGAATTCGATCCTGTGCAGATGAAAGATGTTTGCTATAGTATAACCTTAGTACGGTACGAATTTGGCGATACGAGCAATGACGGATTTGTGCCGTCTTGGAAAAAAAATCATCGCGACAAAACTCTTCCATTCTAACGTGGATTATCTGGATATACTGGGGCTGGGGAATAAAATGTAGGAAAACTATCTGCTAGGATGCGCGCGTGAGCACTAGTAGAATGTGTTGTGGGGAGGATTTTCGTGCGTTTGGGAACTCACCCCCTCAGCTGCTATCATATATTGACCCTCATCACTACTGATAGGGGCGCGTCTGGCTGATTAAAGCTATGATAGAAGCTTTCCTTCCGTCTAGCTCTCAATAGGGAGCTTTAGTGCGGGGTGCGGGACCAAATACCTGCGAAAGCGCCACCAATTTGCCAAGCAGCGGATAGGAAGTCTCAGGCGGCATCGCGGCTCTCGCGCGCTACTAGAACCTTGAGAGCAGTATCAGGTGGGGTGCATAGAGGGCATTACCACGGACCGCCGATCTCCATGCCAATGGACTAATATTTTTTCGTGGGATTCCCTGGCCCGGAAGGGGTTTATCTGGTATATAGCCCCTACCGTTCCCGTGGGGTGCTCTCGACAGGCTGTTACATCGATAGTCTTCGATGGGGGCGCTGGATCAAATGTCGGTGTCAGGAGCCTATATCGCGACGAATGCTACAAAAGCAGGAGAGCGGGTGCCACGGCTGTGATCGGCGGTCTCTTGAAGTAGCTTTCGAGCACTGCTGGAGGTTCCGGGAGATTCTTGTGTCTTTTCGCGCTCCGGGCGGAGGGGGGGGGCTTTACAGCTTCGAGAGATGCGCTTCCTGTGGTTGTTGAGTGCATCTGAAGAGTTTTGTGCATTGATGGATTGGGCAGGTGTCAGGTTCCGCGGGTGGGCTATAGGAGATTATTTGGCCGGAGGGGCCTGCATACAAGCGGGGTTGGATACTAGCCTCACCGCCGAGTCACTAGAAATACTGCAGTTATCGGTCTTACGCTTTGCGCAACTATGCGACGGAAAGCTCAAGCCCTCTTCTCCAGCCCCGCAGATTGACTGGATATCGACGGAAACAGCAGTCTCAGAGAGGAGGTAAAGATTGTAAGATACCAGATAGCAGGTCGCCTCACAGATGCATATATCAACGTGCCTGATAGGACAAATAGGTAGACGCAGGAAAAAAAAAACCGTTTCTCCGAGCTGCGGTAAATACTCTGGGTCGCTTTAGCAGAGAGAGCTTTCTTAGATGAATTTTGTCGCGGACTGTCGGTAAAACTCGGGAGTGCGGACGCGGACTCTCGGAGATATTCCCTCAACAGGCGCTTCTAGGGAGCTGTCGAGGACTGGGCGCCGCTGATCGGGAGAGATCGGTGGCTGGTCTGGTACTTATTAAGTTTCCGTGTACGAGTGTAGAGGGGATAATATCGATTCATTTGACGGCCTTTTGCGACTATTACTTTTGAATTTTTTGTTGGTGAAAGATCTCCCTTTTATAGACGTTACACCCCCCCTCCCTCCTGATTTGGATTTCTTGGATATGCTTGTGATCACTGGGGAGACTGTCTTCGGAGAGGGGCCCTGCCGTTAGTGGGCGTCTTCGGGCTACAGCTACTTGGGAAAGTTGGGATCGGGATTATGAGCGTCACGTCTCGTCAGTGTTTCTTTGGTGGCGTTGGGGTCTGCGGAGGGGTTTGGCATGACCGCTGCTTTGTACTATATCTCATTACCGAAATCACCGCAAGGCGGATGTCCAAGGAGAGTTTTAATAAGAAAATAAGAATCGTCTCAACCCTATGCGCCATACCCTGCTTGCTTAGGCTGGTGCATATAATTACGGGAAAACGGTCATGTGACTACTTGAGCGGAAAGATGTCGACCGAAACTTTGACAGCGATAGCACTGCCCAAAGCCCTATCTCTAGATCAGCGGGTGTCGCAAAGGTTATCTCTTGGCTCCTAGACAGCGGTTGAGGGTTGGAATGGCGGAGGAGTCACGTGAGGAGACAACATTCCCATTTCTGTATCGTGGGACTCCTACTGGCTCCCTCCGTCTTTAATATCCTTGGATAGACGTGACTACTTCATATTGGGGAAACGGCGACGAATACTATCTGCCATATTGTGCTATGATACAAGTAAGGTGTGATTGCTGCCTATCGGGGCTTCGTCCCTGTTTTTTATTCAGAATACCGAGCGCTATTTGGAGATTTGTTTTACTGGGCGTATGGGTTACTATTCTGATCAATGCTTTGAAAATTTAAGCTAGTTGCTGTGCGAAATTGAAGGAAGTCGATGGAATGGGCTCACTGATCTGGATTGGAAAATTGGGGGAATAATACTCACCGCTCGTTCACCTCTGCAGATCCATCACATCCCGCTACCCTTTCGCCCACATCTCCTTTCTGGTGTCCTGGTTATACCACAATACAATTTAGGATAGTGGCGGTGAGGTATGTAAGTGGGGGTTTGCCATACCGGAGGGGGCGGTAACATCATCTCCACCTTTCAAGGGTTTCCCGTTGGAGTCTGAATTCCTAGCATCAGCATATGCGATCTGCCTTGTAGACGTATATATAGCAGTCCTGAAAGCTGCTGGCATGCGACGGGGGGCCCACTTCAGATCCTGCTGAGGTTGGATATTTCCCTTGTTCGATTTCTCCTTCCGGGCACTGGTAACATCTGCACATTACTAAAAGGTTTAGCTGAAAATTTCGTTGAAAGCTATAGTAATAAGGGCTCTTGAAATATTGCTTAGTACCAATAGGCAGTTACACGCCAGGGGGCGGGGCGAGTAGCTATTACCTGATTGAGACGAACACATGGCAGGTGAGGATGTTGCAGTTGGTTCTATCGGAGCATATTTGTCTATCATGGCGAGAAAACTAGCCCTCTTTTCATGCGACAAACTCTTTATGAATGCAGTCACAAAGACTTGGGGTAGTGGTTAATAGATCCTAAACGCCAAGTCTCATACCGGCAGAGAAGAATTTTCTTTATACAGACCTTGCATCCTGATTATAGTACGGTTTCTACGATCTAGGGAATCCATTAAGCCTATTCTTTCCCATTCCAGGAAGGACAGCCGACCGGCGATGTCCCTAAAAACTACAATCTTTGGTATTTCGAGCTCTGCGCTTTGCTCTGCGAAATTTTCAGCTGCTCATTGAGGTGTGGGTTAGGGTTATTGGACGAGTGATTTTATGTGATTACTCCGTACCACATATATACCAGGGGTTAAAAAGGGTAAGTGAGGCGAAGCTACTCTGATCGGCTCCAGGACTAATCTGCCAATCGAAGAGTCAAATATCACAGACTCATCGCGCCAAGGGCTTTGCCTGGCTTTTTTCTACCACGAATTTTATACCCAAGATTGGCTGTCCATATGACGCGTAATTTTGGCCAGTAAAACTTGAGTTCGCCTCACTTATGCTTACCCCCTACTTGGCCTTTTCTGCCGGAGATTTTCCCAAAAGTTGGAGGGGAGTGTGAAGGGCAGAATTGTGTGCATCATATATATGCGCAGGCGTCACACGGGCGGACTGGGGTACATATGTGGCTTGGAGATCTCATCCACTCCACCTTTCCATGCCGCAAACCCTCACCATACATTACGTGCACAGAGAGGGCCAATAACATCGTGTAATCCATTAAATCCATAATCCCCCCTTAACCCCACCTGCCATACTCGCAACCGCAGCAGGGTTCGAAGAGGGGAGAATAACCAATTATGATACGCGAATCGAAAGGGACCAAAGAAATACCAATAGAGGCAACAGGAATCACAGACAAAATAGAGAACACGTCCCGGACGTAACACCTTTGATCGCTGGGAATAAGCGAAGCAAACAGACAAACGTTGAACATGAGAGGAAGCGAAATTGGTAGAGAAGGAGGTAAAAGTATAGAAAGATAGACAAAGAGAGAGACTATGCATAAGGCATAGGGCTGTTGTAGTGATAGTTGGCTGCCAAAAAGAGAAAGGCCTGATTGGTGGATATGATAATGTGTAGAATAAGGGGCAAGAGAAAAAGGGAGAAAAGACATAAACGCCGAAATAACAGATACGCTAAGGTAAGGATTTTACGTTGAGGAAGGGAGAGCGGCAGTAACCCAGAAGAATTGACAAGGGAGAAGACAGAAGAAAAGAAAGAGGAATGAGGAAGAGGGAATTTTTTTTATAGAAAAAGGGGGTATCACGGAAGCCTGCACCTACAAGAAATAGCCTTGACAAACAGGAAAGAAAAAAGGTGTAGGTAGCAATACAATGAATGAGTCTCATCGTTCTCATTTGCATAAAGACCGTTTGTTGCGTAATGCGTAGGTAGATTATCGAGTTGATCATATCATCATCGTTGTAGTCATGCGAGAATGAGCGAGTGAATGAAATAAAAATGTCAAAAAGAAGGAGCGCTAGCTAGTAAGCAAGAAAGCAAGTACGAGGGAACTAATATCTCCCGGCAGCTTGACCCTCCTCCCACTCCTCGGCCTCATCCTCGTTTCTCACCATGGCTACTCCACCGCCACCTCGACCAACGCGATTGGAAGGATACCCGTCGTATCCCCTTCTATAATAGCCCCCATCATTATCCTCGGCAACGCTTCCCTCTTCTTCACTCTCGTCGCCGAAGGTCTGCCAATTCTCGTTGGAGCTAGCGCTAGTGGCGGTAGTCCCAGTGGAGCTTCCTGAGAACATACGGGTGCTTTCGGCATCTCCATTTGACGACGAGGATTCATGATAACTCAAGCTCTTGGCCGGAGGTTTTGGGTAACCCCTTTGCCTAGGTGTCCCCTCGCGGTAATCCCTCTGGTCGTCATTATCGTCACTACCCCCGAATTGAGATTCTGGGCTCACGCTGCGGACGCTTATGACTGTGCCTTCACGGGATATAGTTCGGCCAGTGCTGGAGGGGCGCTGGAACACGCGCTCACGCTCGCGTTCTCTTGCGCGATCTTTTTCCTGTTGCTGGCGGAGGTAGGGCGGGAGTTGTGGTGGGCCCATGAGTTGGGAAGGGAGGAGTGTACCCATTCTTGGAGCAGTTCCGAGTGTATTGCTTAGGCCTGTGCGCTCCAGTTGCTTGACTGACTGAGAGCGGGCGAGTCTGGTTGTGGGCTTATCGGATGAAGTGGCATCAGGGAACGATGATAATGAGACTGGCGCGCGAAGTCTGGTCGGGGTTCTAGAGCCGGAAGCAGTGTTGCTAGACATTGTGGAAGCGCTGGAAGCGGTAGAGTAAGGGATTGGAGGACGTGCGCTTGACGCTGGCGTCCTGACACTATTAGATCTGCTAAGTGATGCGGCCACGCTTCTCCCACCTGATCTACCGACCGACGCAGACACAAGTGTAGATCCTCCGGTGGGAGTCTTGGATCTCATAGGAGGGCCACTGGGGGTCTTTGGCCGTGAGGAAGGTCTCGGCTGTCCGGATCCCGCGGTATTAGATCTAGCGCGCTGAATGGAACCTGTAGCTGGTGGATTCCATTTCCCTGCCTTGGCGGTCGCCTGAGCTGGAGCGGGTCCTTTAATCCCTACTCTCGACTGAAGAACGGGGCTCTCACGAATCAGGATTTGCAAGTATGGCGTTCCATTAACCAAGAATGGTTCGCCGGACCCCTCTTCCCAGTCCTCAAGAACCTTCTTCAATTCGACTTCTACCTTCGGAAGCTCCTTGGTGATCCGCTTTCGCATCTTCTCCTCGCGCAGCAGACGAGTAGGGTCGCGATTGCCGAAACCACCACGGGAAACGAGGCGAGATGAGTCGCTTGCTGAAATAGCTAGTTGCTCGCGGTCGTTGACGAGAGAGCGGTGCTTGTCGATCAAACTGATTATTGGAGTGCGTTCTTCTAATAGAAGCTGCAGGCGGCGGATTTCCATCTCATGTGAGGTAAGCAAAGCATCTGTGTAGACACCTGTATTCCAATTAGTTCTGGGCTACACAAAATTTAGAGCCGGGCGACTTACTTGACATAGCAGGTTGGAATTGCATGATTTCATCGTCGGAGAAATATAGTTTATCCCAGAGATCCTGCAAAATTTGTCGTGCATCCTCTACAAATGATTGTAGATTCTCGCGCTTTAATTCTAACAACCTGTCGAGTTCCGCTTCATGCTATATTCGGCTAAACGTCAGTGAGGGTTAAAAAGAGGGACGATACAATTTTACATACCTCGCGGATAACTTTGAGACCAAAGCCTCTATTCTGTGCAAGGAATTTCTTCCTATCGGAAGGTTGTATGCATAGTTTGTCCCATAACCCTCCGATCTCCTGTTTGAGGTCTTCAATCTTCTCTTTACGTTTTTCTTTTTCATTAACAAGCCTCTCTTTCTTCCCCTTGAGATTATTCAAGTCGTCCAGCTTCAATCCCAATTTCTCGGGATCAGTAGCTCCGTACTCGACTATCGTCTTATCAACGCCCGAGCCGGTTGCACCAAGCTCGGCATAAAGGTTGATTATGTCTTTCGCCAACGAGGTAACGTTGGCGACGCGCTTAGTATACTCATTGTATATGCGGTTGCACTCGCTCTCAAGGCGCTCGTAGTAAGCATATGATAGGTCAAATGAGGCAATAGATGAGGGGTCATTGGTCGCTGGTGGTAAGGGGACCTGGATAACGCCCGGCTCAAGGCGATCTGCGTGTTTTTCGACTGAACATGCCAATTCTAATACAACCTGGTTAGCATATGGTGTCGGGGTGGGATTCGGGACTTGTCTCACCTCTGACAGCCTTGTATCTCTCCGCATGTCTTGCCTTGACATCTTCCTGCTTGCCCCGAAGCGCCTCTAAACATCTAAGCAAGGGCGCAGTGATCCTCAATTCCTCATTGGACCTTTTCATCTTGTCGTCGAGCGATTTCTCCATCTGTTTTATCGATGAAATGACCTTATTGCATTCTTCGACCAATGCATTTTTTTCTCTTCATTCCAGTTAAAAAAATGTAGACATATGAAAGGAATTGGGGTTAGAACATACGCGGTAACGGAGCGCATTTGGTCCTGTAGAGCTGTGTTTAGTGCAGCGAATAAATTCGCTTGCCGTCCTTCCCGATCATATCTGGTTAGACCAATCTCATCGAAAAGTCCATGCAGAGTTTCCTGCGCCTTTGATACTTCCTCCATTAAGGAAGATTGTTGTCTATTCGTCATTGCCGAAAAGTTACTTTGTATTGGATTTCTGCTTATCGGTGGTGCGCTAAAGAAGAATGTATGTAAGGGGAAACAAAGTATTTGTGAGCAGATCGACTGGTCCGGAATGTTTATATGGTAAAAGAGTGTGGTTGTTTGAAACGGGGAACAGAGTTAGGAGCTACCCGTTCAGTTCGACGAATTTGTTGAAACCTTGAAATAAATTGTCAAGTATCAAGAAAAAGTAGTAAGCGGAAGGGGAAAAAAAATCCCGTAAAACGAGTCAAGAGGAGAATGGGGGAGAGATGAGGGAGAAGAGAAGGTTAATGGAGGAAGAGGATTTGTTCGGGACCCTTGGAGATAAAGAAGGCTAGAGGTTTGTTGTTGTCGCTCAGACCTGTGTGACGTTATTGGTTGTCAAGGCAACAGATAGTTTACAGTGCAGGGATAGGGAAGCGGTGGGAAGACCATGGTTTCAAGCTGGGAGATCTTTTTTAAGCCATTCGGCTGATTAACCTAGGCGCAACCATCATATCCTACTGTATCACCCCGCACCCACAACACCTCTGTATTTGAGGGTCTAAACCTAGGTCCAAGCTTCTAAGCTCCATTCCCCCCTATCAAACTGCCGAGAGCATCGCACAAGCATCCTCCATCATCCTCAATCCTCACCGCCTTCCCACCATGGAGTCTTCAGCCAGAAAACAGTTCGGTAAGCTTAGGGAACCCCCTTGATCCTTGATTTTTTATCGTTCTCGTAATTTTGCTAATTATCCTCCTCATGTTTAGATTTTGAAAATAGCATTACTTTGGTTGATCCCACCAAAGATGGTATCTATGCTTATGATGACACCGAACAAAAGTGGGCATTCTCCCTGATATTTAGTCCAAGTTATCGATAGCAGACATTTAATGGTCACATAGAACGCTGAGCGAGAAACGACCATGGAGAGATAACCCGAATTACTTCAAACGTGTTCGTATTTCTGCTGTTGCTCTATTAAAGATGGTTATGCATGCTCGGTCGGGTGGTTCGATCGAAATTATGGGTCTGATGGTTTGTTTTCAACTCTCTGTTCCGGTTCTCTGCCGTGCTCGCTAACTGTTAACAACTGCCAGCAAGGAAAAATAGCCCACGAAACCTTTATTGTAACGGATGCCTTCCCATTACCAGTGGAGGGCACAGAGACACGTGTAAACGCACAGGAGCAAGCCTATGAGTACATGGGAGCTTATGTCGACTCTCAAAAGGCCGAGAAACGTCCGGAGAATATCGTCGGCTGGTATCATTCTCATCCGGGCTATGGGTGCTGGTTGTCGGGGATTGATGTTAATACTCAGATGAACCAACAAAAATTTACCGATCCTTTCCTCGCAGTCGTCATTGACCCCGATAGAACTATATCTGCTGGGAAGGTGGATATTGGAGCTTTCAGAACCTATCCCGAGGGGCATAAGGGGAAAAGCGACGAGGAAGGAGAATACCAGACTATTCCTTTGGCGAAGATTGAGGATTTCGGAGCCCATACCAACCAGTATGTTTGTCTTTTGCCTGAAAACGGGTTTAATATTTACAATACGCAGGTATTACACCCTTGAGGTTTCACACTTTAAATCCTCTCTCGATACCCATCTTCTCGATCTTCTATGGAATAAGTACTGGGTCTCAACGCTATCGCAATCCCCACTGTTTACCAACCGCGATTACTCTACAAAGCAGATGGTCGATTTGTCCCAGAAGATTCACAAGACAGAGCACTCGCTACTTTCCGGAGTTGGTAAGAGCAACAGATCGTCGCTGCTCGCTCCTGGTGCGGCTGGCAAGCCGCAAGCTGAAGGCCAACTTGACAAGGTCGTTAAAGATAGTAACAAGATTGCCTCTGAAGAAATCACTGGCCTCTTTAGCAGTGTTGTGAAAGACCGGGTGTTTGGGGGAGTGGATGTTGTCACCTCGACCAGAAAACGGTCCTGAGAGCTCCTCTAAAAGGCAATGGGTGTTGATTGAATTAGAGGTTTTGTTTCGCCCTGTATTGTGGATGGGAGGGTGGCGTTCCTGGGTCTGCGTTTTATATTCTTTATAGCCCTTAAAGTAAGCCCACTAGATGTTTATCTGCCGGACTAATACCGCCGGGCGGCAAATCTGTGAGGGGGCGGTTTTGTGTCGTATCATATCATACTTCAATTTGACATGTCTCCATACTATGCAGGGCGGTCAGCATTAAGGGATGCAGTTTGGTATATAATAAAGGTCAAACGGCCGAATATTTACAGTCCACAGCGTGCTTTATTTCTAACATGCCAGCTTTCCTGCTCCGTGGACCCATGTCTACGTTCCTGTCAGCCTTAAGAGCATAAAGAGAAGGGAAAGAAAGGGTACCCACGTAACTGCCCAAAATCAATATTGCCAAGCATAGGCCAACCACAATACTAGTGCCAGCATAAATATAGCCATGGCCAACTGCTTCCTTGTTAGCGGTTTATTCCTCTCACAGTATCCTCGGAAACCTACTCCTCAGGTTTCGAAGTTCCACCACGAGGGTAGACACCGTAGTCAAACACCCACAAAACCCATCGCTCAATCCCCTCAACACATCACAGGTATCCCCTCCCGAATGCACATATCTCCCAGCCAACAACCCAGCCAACACCGCCGTGCCGAGCATATTCACCACGAAGGTGCCCAACGGAAACGATTTGCGTACTGGATTCCCCAGCCGGGACGCCCAAAACCTCGCGATGGCCCCCGGCGGAGAGAATACACAAGCAAACAGTACATCCCCCCTCCACTTCTTGATAAATACCGCCATAATCACCGACGCCACCCATAACCCGAACCCAATCGGCACAACCAGCGTGTCCATCCAACGGAGGTGCAACCTCCTCAAAAGCCCCTTAGAAGAAAAAACAGCTAAATGAGTGCCGACCTGCAGCCCACCTAATGATATCGCGATGGTGCCAATAGCGTACGCCAGCGTAGCCGCTACATTGTCTCTCACCCTCCGGCCGGGATGGACGGGCGCGGCGATGTCGAGCTGCTCAAACGCACCCAGGATGAATGACGAGAAAGTTGTCACGGAGCCACAGTAGCCTGTTGTTAAGCCAAGATAGAGCGGTGTTGTTATTTTTGTTGACGCGGGGAAGAGCGTCTTGTCCTCGAGGAAGAAGCCCATTATCAGGCTTCCGGCAAATTGTGGCCAGAAGAGAGGTGGTAGAGGGGCAGCATCGTAGGTTGTTATCGAGATCAGGCCGATGCGGGAGATGGTTCCTAGTATGGAGAAGATGATCAGGTAACTGTGCAGTTGGATAGGATGGGTTAGTTGAGGTGGAGTGGGCTTTTGAGGTGTAGGAGGAGGAGGGTCTTCAATGTGTACCGAGAGTTGGTGTTCTAGTGGTGGTGGAACGATGACTTCTGTCTGGCCGTTGGCGGCCGGGTGTGGATTCGACATTGCATTGGTCGAGAAGTCTGCCGGTGGGCCCTGGAGGCTGTCTTAGTCCGTCTTGTCTGCCCGTGAGGAAACTTGAGGTAGGATTTATTGCTTTGGAGTTGAGTTAAGCAGACTTCACTCACCGTTTCGCGTGTGACACGCGAGCTGCACTTTTTAACACGTGGAGATTGTAGAGATCCGCCCTTTGATTCTTATCTACACGTCTTATCAAGATGCTCTAAGCGGGGTTGCAGTTCACTACGTAGTTCCCTTTGTTGCTTTTTCACTGCAGGTATGATATGATACAGCACCGGTACTTTCCATCTGCCTCTCTCTCTGTTGGTGTCCTTATCCTTCTCTTCAACTCCTTCGTCCATCTTCTTAAGCTCCCTAACACCTTTCTTCAATTTCTCCCCCAGCTACCACCACCACCTCGCGCGATTATTTATTCACTCTCCTCTTCCACCACCTCTTCAAGTTTATCCTTTGGCCAATTAATCCATCATGCCTACCCTTCCCGCGAACGTTGCTGTTTCTTCCCACCCTTGCTTCATTTCGAAGCTTAGTCTTCTCCGTTCAGCCTCTACACCTCCGAAAGAGACCAAGGCGCTCGTCCACGAGTTGTCCCTGATTCTTGCGACCGAAGCTCTCGCGCGCGCCCTTACTGTTGAGAAGACTGGTGAGAAGGATGTTACCCCTCTCGGTGTTACATTCGATGTTGAGAAGGTCACCAAGAGCATTGCTCTTGTTCCTATTCTCCGTAGTGGTCTCGGGATGCTAGAGGGTAGTGTTCTCTCCTCCCCCTTCTCCTAGCATATCTCTACTCCTGGCGTTTGATTCTGATAATTGTCACTTTTCATTAGCTTTTCAAACACTTCTCCCGGAACCAACTCCCGTTCACCATCTCGGCCTTTTCAGAGAGAAGGTCACTCTCCAGCCTGTAGAGTACTACAATAACTTGCCTACACGCGCCGATTCGTCCAAGGACGAGAAGAACACCCCTTGTGACATTGCTATTGTTCTTGATCCGGTTATTGCCACGGGCGGTACGGCTGAGGCGGCGATTCAAACCTTGAGGGAATGGGGCGTGCCTAAGGTTCTTTCCTTCCATTAGCCTGTTCTGTCTACCCCACTCATTATTAATTCCACTGCGCTCTAGATCCTTGTTGTTAGCATCCTCGGCAGCGAGGAGGGTGTTACCCGTGCCGCTACGGAAAACAACGGCGAAGGTCTTGACGTGGTTGTTGGAGCCATTGATGGGGGGCTTGGGGGGGATAACGGGGGGATGATTGTTCCTGGGTACGTACATTTCCGTGGTCCTCCATATTATAATCAGCTTGGCTTACCCCTCTTAGTGTTGGCGACATTGGCGACCGCTTATTCCTTACCATTGGCAAATAATTAATACCCTACGAGTAATTTAGCCGTTTTAGTTTGTTTTGGACTTGTCAGGATCGGGGTGTGAAATGTCAAGTAAATTTTTTTTCTTGTCTAATGTGAAAATGTGACTACGGTGAGAGGAGAGGGTATCTTGGAGTATACTCAAGTACGGTATGGTGCTATCATAGGAGAAGGCGACAATATAATAGAAATTATCTTTTGAAAACAGCAGGGTTGCACGAGTGATTGTTTATGATATTCTTGTTGTGGTTGCATTATTGGGGGGTTGGGAGTGTGCGGGGTATCCCGGTCAACTGTTTTTCCGGGGGGGGCAGGGGTATTGCAGGAGACATTTGATAGGCTTTTGCATCGGGAAAAACTCGGATGTGGCGGTGCCTTTGCCGTATCTACACATTTGTCGCTTTACTTACCCGCACTGTACCGGTAGCACTGCGCTACTTCCTCCCGCGGGGGTACAGTACAATCCTGAACACCTTCGTACCACAGCCCAGAACCCACCAGACCAAGTACCGGTATCTCCATTTTAAATGAGATGCCTGTGTACGAGCCCACATCTCGAGCTAGCAGATATCAGTGTACGTGATTGTTAGCGATTTCCATGATACTGTATCGGGTTTTGGATATCGGCGATTTAAACCCCATTATGCTCGTGCATCGGGGTAATCCGGTTTCTGTTCGTTGATCCAGTGAATTGCCTCCCAGCCAGCCGGTCGTGACACTGTATTCGTTTTGTTATAATATTATCTACTCGGATACCACAGGTGGACGGTGCGGTAGCGGCATCCCGAGTCTGCCTCCCCAGCGAGATTATGCGTACGGGCCGGAATATCGCCGGGAGTGGTGCGGGTAGTCCTCGAGGTGGTGACTTATCGTATTGGTTTGCGCTCGGGTGCTTGAGGTGGTGCTTGCTTCGGATGGGGATCGGATGGGACATTGTAATAATATCACCACCTGCGCTGTATTGTTGGCGCGGTGTGGAGTGTTGGGCATATTGCGGATGGGCACTGCGGGGAGTTCTGGAGAGGGGTTCTGTGGGCGAGTTCCTCCGGGGCATTGCGACACCGGGATTCTACTGCTGTTATCCTGAATGGGGACCGGACTGATCCCGATGGGAGTTGGGTCGTGGACGTTAGGGCCTGATATTAGTACTGCCGGAGTATTGTAGATAGAAAATGTCGCCCTGGGGACCATGGTAAGCTTGTGACAAGTGTTGCCCGCTCGACGGAGAAACCTTCCCTACAGTTTCTCCGTACAGGATCCGGGTTTTCGATCAGCTCGGGCGTATGATTTGCCATGATTGGGATCGTGTCGTAGGCACCACCTCCGACACTTATTATACTAATACCAAGGGTATCTATCATACTAGGTTTTCAGAAATGTGAAATTCCCCCAATTCTTCAAAAACCGCCTCACCGATTCTTGTAAGAGATTGGAAGGCAACCGGTTCATTGGGGCAGCAGATAGCTTAACAAACAAAAAAGGGGAGAAGAAAAAAAGAGTAAGTATGATATTAAAAGTCGAGATGAAGAAGCCGGGCTATTTAAACCTTGGGGCGAGCAGAAAGGTTTCCGGCCGACATCCTTGGTAGCTTGCTCGCGGGATATCTTGCTGCTCTCGGGAGTGGAGAACATTGTTGCGTTTTCGCTGATCTGTGTCTGTGGGTTTCCTATTGCGGGTTGGTCGGTGGATACTCGAGTAGTCTATTAGGCAGTAACAGGGTTTACTACTCCGACTCACATTTTGGCTGGGCATCTTTTTCTGCCGTTCCGGTCATTGATATTTGTAGTGGTAGGGGTGAGTATCACACTGACCCCCAGCCATGAAATCCAGTTGTTGCGAAGCACATACAAGCAGCTTAGGGCGTGTGTTCAGGGGCGGCGTGGTGCGAGAGAGGGTATTGTATATCCCCATCCCAGGGTGGGGTATGGTATATTGTCCTGGTTCTACAATTAGGGGCGCACGTCTAGAGCATTTAAGAACTCACCTATCGTTATCAACTAGACTGCAAGGCTTGGCTGGCGGAGCGGAACACATTGTGAGAGTCTGAATTATGGATTTACTCCCTTTGCAGTTTAGGGTCTTCAGTCCTTTTTAGATGGCCCCGGGTGTTGTATTTCCGCTATGTTGTGGCGGGGAAGCATGTGTGAGATGGAGTGGAACAAGGAGAGATCTAATAATATTTTCACTGTGGAATTCTCTCCTTTTCCCAGAGTTCTTAATAATCACTGACGTACACAGAAACCGACACGAAAACCAGCATCCTGCACTGCAGAAACCACCCAATTCATCTGTCCTTCTGCGCCCGTGTGAGGTCCACTTTTCCTTCCCGCTTCCTACCCCCCGTTGCGAACCTTCCGATTTCGAGACACTCGGCCCATAAACATGGCGTAGTGCCGATTTTAGAGCTCACAACCCCCCAAGGTTAAGTTCTTCTGAAGATGATGAACCTTTGATCGCCTCTTTTGATGCTACTACCACTTTTGCACTCGTAGTGTCCTCCGTTGTAGCTAATGTGATTGCCAGCCATCCCGTCATTGGGGGGTACTACAATTGTTTTCATGATAGCGGCAGGGCGGCTATTTTTAGAACGGATCTCGATGGAGACGGGGTCCTTCACAAATTCCCTTGTGTCATCTATGTCGTAGATCGGGCGTCCACTGGTTTTATAACCTGTGAACGCACACAATTTGTGTGCCTGAGGCGAGATGTCCTTTGTGGCAATAGCGATCACCGCCCTTTCATTCCCCTTCCTTTCCTCCTCTCTCTTCCTCTCAGCTTCAAGTTTCTTCATCTCCGCTTATGCAAATCTAACAATTTCCTTTCAGCTTCAGCATTTTCTAGTTTCCCTCGAGCCTTTGCATGCCTATACTCCAAGATCTCCTTCATTTCATCATCTTTCTCCTGTACCGCTTTCTGACGTTCTCTCTCTAGTTTCTCCAAAATTTCCTGGTGTTTCTTCTGCAGGGCAACCAATTCTTCGTTCATGAATTTTCCTACATTGGTCTCAACCAGGGTCAACCCCTCCCGGACCATCTGCTCCTGAATATCAAGGGCTTTTCGCTCGTTCGCCATCAGTTTGTGGATGAGCTCCAGTCCAGACTCTCTGGTGCCTATGAATCTCTCGAGAGAAGCGCCTTTTGAGATAAGCCCTCCCCAAAGATCCTCATGCAGTAGGTTGTCTTCGCGGAACTCCCCGAGGGCTTGATCGACGTTGGACCACTGCGTAGTTGTGAGGAGTACGTTCTGCAGGGCGTCGGGACCACACAGTCTCTGGAACATTCGGAGGTGCTTCAAGGAGGAGCCATCTACGCAGGCATCAGTGATGCGGTGGAGGTATATGATGCCGGAGAGGAGCTTCCCCTTCTTATAGTTGAGTGAGGTCCAAGCACAAATATCTGCTAGGACCTCAGTATCGCTCTTGGTGGTGTCGTTGAAGCCCGGAGTGTCAATTAGTGCTATTTTTACCCCCTGATACCGAAAAGAGTGGGACTGGACCTTGGAAGTACCTTTTATCTGTCAGCGCTAGAGTTCAGATTCGGCGGTAGGGGGTACCTTACGAGAATGAGGAACGCCGCTCACTTCGACATCTGAGCTACCGGAGACTTCCCTGATGAAGTAGCTTTTTCCTGTGCCTGACACTTGTATTAGCTGATGTACCACCGGTTTTGGAAATTCATTGGGTGTTACCTGTGACTCCCATCACTGCTATGATGATTTCTTTTCCTGGATCGACTGTGGGTGGCATTGTGGGTGGTACTTGATGTGGTTGTTGGGGTGGAAGTGTGCGGGAAGTGTGGGATGTGGGACGTGCGGCTCGCATTCTCGTGTGGGGTGACTGAATAACCTTATCAGGTTCCCCACAGCCTGCATTGCCGGTGGGGTGGAAGCGTGGTCCAGGAACAGGTGGATTGCTGGGATCTGGATTGGGTGGGGGAGAGTTGAAGTGGAGTCCTTTGCTGGGCGTGCCGGGGGCGCTAGTGCAAGGGTAAAGTGGGGCTGAACCATATGCTTGGTATGGTGTAAGCAAACCGGCGTTGGTTCGCGTTAACATCTAGGAGTCTCGGCCACCTACTTTGGAATGTTTGCTCTCTTACTAAGAAGGAAGCGACTGTAACCGTGGTCCCGATCAGACTACTATCCGGGCCCCTCGGAATGTCTCCCGGCTGAGTTCGCGGATGTTGTTTGGTCTCTTCCCTCTTCTTGGTTTTGGCGGGTTCACTACCGCCCCTGTGCTCTGTTTGAGGATCAGGTCTCGATCTCAACTCTCTAGGCGGAATCGCACACCTCTCCGCATATTGGTGAAAAACGAAGCGCCCATCATAGGATGCCAGAAGCCGTCAATCCCATCCCCCTCCATGTCGAAAACATCGCTGTTGACATTCCAGCTGGGTGCTGTGTTGATATCAGGGCTTTCACTGAAGTGATGGCTTATCAGTAATTAGCTCTTCCAATAAATGATCCCGATAATCTCCAGATAAAAATTAGTAGGAATTGTATGAAAGCATAACACACCGGGCAGTATAGGACATCCCGTCCAAGGTTCAAAGTAATAAGGGGCAAGTGCGGTTTTGTCGTACGTTTTCAAAGGGGAGCAAAATGTATCTGCGAGAGCGAGGGCCTAGACAACCTTGGAAAGGAAGGGGAAGGAAAGAGTTTATGGAGAAGAACCTGGCCTGTGGTTGCCACATGGAAAGCCAGCTGGTACCCGTGCCAAGGTTCCCGCCTCTTTGAATGACGCCGGTATATGCCGGGCCGGGTGGCTATGACAGCTGCAATAAATTTTGGTCTCCTGAACCCACCGGCACCTCGTAACGACAAGCTCCGGGGTGCTGTACACAAGATGAACTGCCACCGCCAGTATCGTAAGAACCGGAGCAATTGGCACTCATGCAAGGACGTTGGAGTTACTTTTCCTGGTAGGGTTCGACACTTTTTTTTTGTTTGGAGTGGGGGAGGGCTGTGCTGAGCGTCAGTTTTCGTAGTGCTTTCTACCCCCTATCCGAGGGAGGGAATTTTGGACGTCTTAGCGTGGGCACCAATTATTCGAGTTCTTACGGTATGGCGGAGGTACTCTCCTCGCTGGCCGAGTTTGGCACTTGCAGTGGTAGCATATTATAATAGACCTTATTCTTGTTGGACACGTTGTTGTGCATACACGAAATTTGGTGAAATTGGATATCTTCAAAATAGCGACCCTAAACGCTCCCCGCATGGAGGAAATTGGGGTTGTCCAACCCGCGAGAAAACCACTTTGCACTCATTTACTTAGAATTAGCCTACTACTTGCGAGCACATGAACTAGTGTTGAGGTGATTTTGGGTTTTTGTATGAGGATCCATAAAGAGGGTAGTTTGTAACGAAACATTTGGCACTTAACGGGCATTCTCTTCGCGGCATTGTAATTTTTCGGAACTCTGTAGTATTTTTCATATCATATTACTGTCGGTGGAATTGATAATGCGCTCTTGAATTTTGGATTCTCATAGGCGTC